>RJWJ010001536.1:0-128192 GCA_004363605.1 Indri indri | reverse complement strand
TGTGTGTGTGTGTGTGTGTGTGTGTGTGTGTGTGTGTGTGTGTGTATGAGAGAGAGAGAGAGAGAAAGAGAGAGCGAGAGAGAGAGATATGCCAGGGTAGCTATTTGAATGTAGGCATTTGGTTGAAATATATAATAAAACATTTTATACATGCATGTTGTCCAATAAATAACATTAGATGACTAAATGCATATCTATTTAGAAATTTCTGGATTTAGGTCATTTGAAAAACCCTGTAACTATGAAATTTTGAAATATTCCCTATCACAATGTTAAAACAGTGAAAAAGGCAATGGATGAAGCAAATGTTACATTTGCATGTTACATTCTAATTACCTAAATATTTATTGAAAAAACACTAGAATGTTTAGATATAAGGAAGTGACTTTTCTTATGGAATTCAGAAATTAAAGTTTTATCCATAGATATATTGAGTATTCATTCAGCATAAAATAATGTAGAAATAACCATCATTATTATATCAGAATCCCATAATCCCCACGCTTCCTATTCCACATTTATTCCATTGACCAAATTATGATAACTATAAGTCTCTCTATTAATATTACTAAAATTCCTCCTTCTTTTACAAAAATATTGTAAAAACTCTGTTTGAATTTTTCATTTTTGAATCAAACCCTATGTATACACTGATATGTACATAAACACCAACGTGTATTTAGATTTAATATATGAAACTGATATGAACCAATTGACTGGCAGTTGTTGCACAAATCAAATGAATATTCATCTGCCTTAGCATATTTTTATCTTTGTCTGTGTTCCTGGGTCTGAATCTATATTCTGCGGAGCCTTCCTAATTGTATATTATACAAACTGGTTTGTAAAAACAAGAAATAAAAATAAATGCCTTGGAGATGAAACAATGGCTAGATCGTTGATAAATGTACTGTTTTACAACTGAACTGATCCAAGACATGTCACTAGTTAAAGATAATTACAAAAATAAACAGAAAAACGTGTTTTGGTTCATCTACAGATCCTCACCTACAGACGCATGACTCAATGTCTTGAATGGATGGAATTTGAGTTGTCTCCCTGAGAATAACTTAAGTGCATTTTGCATCAGAAAGGAGAATAAATTAAATATTTGATGACTTAGAGTGGTAGATTACAGTAGTTATTGTAGGGCAGGTGGGAGGGGGGAGGAGGGGATGGGTATATTCACACCTAATGGGTGTGGTGCGCACCATCTAGGGGATGGACATGCTTGCAGCTCTGACTTGGGTAGGGCAAAGGCAATATATGTAACCTAAACATTTGTACCCCCATAATACGCCGAAATAAAAAAAAAAGAAATTTGATTCTATTCTACTCCCAGCAAAAATAAGATTTTACTTTCTGATTCCGTTTAAACATAGACATGCTTGCATAGGTCAGTGGTATGTGAACTGAACTGATGTACGTTACTGCTGGGTAGCTTTAATAGCCAAACAGAATTCTCAACACTGTCTTCCTCTTGATTTGGCCATCACTGAAG
Source organism: Indri indri (assembly GCA_004363605.1). Classification (NCBI taxonomy): domain Eukaryota; kingdom Metazoa; phylum Chordata; class Mammalia; order Primates; family Indriidae; genus Indri; species Indri indri. Next base: position 126,691 of record RJWJ010001536.1, on the reverse strand, counting down.
CCAATATGAAAATGATTTTCTAGCAGCTATGTAAGTGGCTAGGATGAGCAGCGCTCCTCTGAAGAGCCAGGTTGAATGTGTAGCCATGACTAGAAATAAATGTGTGTTGCATTAAGCCACTAGACATTAGCAGCATTAACATAGCTTATCCTATTTTGACTGAGACACTAATACAGTATTTATTCATTTATTTTGTTTATTTTCTGTCTAAGTCTAAGACTAAGACTTCATGAAGTCCTAGATTTTTGTCTCTAGGTTCTCTCTATATTCACAGGATTAACAAACCTGATATAGTATGCACTCCATAAATATTTGTTGAATGAATGAATAAATAGAAGCAAAGACAGTTTAGATGGCAATAACTCAAGGTAGTTTGTAGATTTGGGAGAGGGTACATTACATTGCTTCTGCTTTCTCATTAAAATAAATAGGTCTTTACTAAAGAAAAAGTCCAATCAAGCTTGCATGAATAAATGAATAAAACAAAGAAATAAATATCTACTCATATTTCTGATATTGCAAAATACTTGATAGAAGTTAGTCATGTACAGGTGAGGATGTAAAACTGTTTAATAATGATAAAAATATATAATGAAAAGTAATGTAAATAAATGATTTGCACTTAAATAAATTGCCCACTTTTATTTTAAACGTGATTTAAACGTGAGCTGTCAAAGTTTGTGTTTCCTAGAGTTATTGTTCAGAATGTTAGAATACATTTGGACTTTTCTTGGCAAACAGTGATTTAGTAACGTAGATGCATTCACCTAACCCGTTTCTTAAGGCTTATAAACATCATTCATTCTCTCTGAAGAGACTGAGTGGTTTTTATTAATGGAGCAACATCTGTTCTTTCAGAAGTAAATGAGTTCCCTAAAGGATAATTAATAAAAAATATTGCCAATAAACACAGCTGGCAAATTGTTAAAAATACAACAAATTAAAGGGGAAATGACTGTGGATTTAATAAATATGAAGAGAGTAAAGTATATAAATAAATTATTTTGTTACAAAGTCCTATTAACCTGGAGTTTATAATTTTTAAAATACATGCAATTTACCTTTCAGGGATAGCATTTTGATTATTGAAATTAGAAATAATCAGTATCATTTTGTAAGTGTAAAACGTAAATTGTTAGATTCAGAAAACTAAATATAGATGGAGCGAAAAACTGCTAAATTCGAATGGTGTTTCCCTGTGTATGTGGAAGCATGAGGAATGATTAACCAAACAAATAAAACCCACATATCTATCTCTCTGTTTACTTAGTTGCTATTTATCTACCAATATGGGAAACAGAAACATTAGAAGAAAAAATGAATTTTATTACATCATGTTTGAAAGGCTTTGATTATTAGGCTAAAATATTAGAATTAATTTGCTAGTCTACCATAGTCACTGAAGACTTTGAACAAGAATGTAAAGCAATTAAGAAAGTGCTGGAAGAAAATTATTTGCAGCATTATGTAGGAAGAACTGAGGCTAGCTGTTCTGCTATACTTGAAATTTCAATTTCAGCATCATTAAAGTAACTTTGCAGCAGGGTTTGTTAACCTCAGCACTTTTAACATTTGAGCAGAGAATTATTTGTGGGACAAGGAGGGGATCTTCTAAATATTGTCAAACGTTCCCTGGAGGGGCTGGGTAAGGGAGGTCAGTGCAAAATCATCCTCAGTTTGAACCGGCTTTACAGTAAAAAAAAAAACATTGATACATGTGCTTATACAATTTCAAAATTCCAATTTTCAAGGACATATATATAAGGAGGAAATTATACCTTTCAATCCATGTTTTTCATTTGTAGAATATGGTAAATGCTACCACTTTTTGGAAGCCTTCTACAATTTTCACATTGGAGTAAATTTCTTCTCATGTACCCTCATGTTAAATTGCTTTCTGCAGCAATTTAGCCTAACTCTTACATTTAGTTATTTATTTAAAATTATTAAAAGGTAAGGATTATGTTGTATCCATCTGCTTCACAGTAATATTTATCACAGTGCCTGAATATAGTGGGTGATAAATATATATATTTGTTGAACTGAAAAATCATAGAAATTTGGAAAAACAGAGGACTGTGTTATTCATTTTGTCCTATCATCTAATTTTTTAAATAAGTTCACTGATGGTCAGACATGTTAAATAACTTTTTGATTATGCACACCTGTGCATACCTGCTTGCTGAGACAATAATATATGGGGCAATGTCTCTTCTTGTGTTCAAGACAGAAATTTCAGATAGCAAGTTTGTATCTGCTTCCTAAGTGTATATAAACTTCATCCATCCATTTCTCCTAATTTTCAAAGACAGTACTCTAAGCCAGAGTATTACCATCTCCCACCTAGTATATTGCAAGCACATCTTGATGGGAATTCTTGCCTCCAGGTTTTCCTTGCTCTTTGTTTCATCCAAGTGGGCATTGACTTGTCTACTTGCTTAGAACCCTTCTATAGCTTTCCACTGACTCTAGAATAAAGTGCAAGCTGTTCTATATGTCGTGTTATGAACCAATTTATTTGTCTATATGTACAGTTCCCATTTGCCATTTCCTGTCTGACATCCTGTGTTCCATTTTTTTAATATCATTTTTTATGTATTCAGGCTTACATATAACCAATAACTTCTGAACCACCGCCCTTTCTCTGACCACTGCTTCTTCTAGACAACTTCTCTCTACTTCATGTCCTCAACTCAGACATGAGTTTCTGAAGAAAGCTTCCCCTGACTGATTACCATCAGGCCTGCTGCCACTGCTCAGTATTTCATATTTCATAACACTTGACATGCTGGTGGAATTTACTGTTTGTCGATCTCTTTGCACTATAAACTCAGAAGGCAGAGCCTGTATAGTCTCCTGGCACAGCTCAATTTTATTTGACTTTTAAATGAATAACATTTACAGATAGCAATAAACAATCACTTGCCATTTGTCACACAGTAGGCTAAGTGCTTTGCATTTATTTTCCACAAAGAAATTAATGTTTAAAAAGCATAAGTAACTTTTCCAAGTCCCAGAGTTAGTAAGTGGGAAAAGACTAACCTTAAACACAGGATTGCTTATCCATCTCCCATGCATCTTATCACTGCACCAATGCCGAAATAACTCTAGCCTCGGGAAGGAATTTATTATAATACGAATGAAATCTTTTTGAATTTTTTTTCTAATTTCTTCTAAATGGTGCTTTTATAAATCTCCCAATTTCATTATTGTGCCCCTCTATTCAAAAAATACAATCTAGTGATACTGATGTTTTGTAATATTAATGTTACCTGAAAAAATGACTCAAATTATATTAATTATAAATTCAGTGCAGAAGATTTTTGTTCTATCTTTTGTAGGCATGCATTGGCTCTTCTGTTAATTGCATCTGAGTTTCTATCAGGGAAACCATCCATTCCCCTACTTGGCTCATTTGAATGGAATGGTGCTAAACTCACACACTGGGTGCAAGACCAGATGACCAGGCCTTTTTAGAGAAGTCACTAGAATCTCTTAGCCATACATCAGCAGTTGATGATTGTCCTATGAGATATGGCAATGAAATCCCTTGGTGTCTTTCCATTGTTTTGTGAACATTTTGTGTGATATAAGTTTGAAGTTGCAGGGTAGAAACATATACAGAAATCCAGACTGGAATAAACAATGATTCATGATGAAAAAAAATTGCTTGGTTCTGACATGGTATGGAACCATTATAGTTTCTATATATCCTTTGATGTCCAGGTTGTTTTCTTAAGTCCATTTTAGCAGGCCAATTATTTCTTATAACCAAAAAAATCCTGACTCATCCATACAGTTTCAAATAACTGTGGACAATAGGGAAAGCTCTAGATTTTGAATATAATTGAACACAGGATTGGATGTTGCGAACAAATTGAAACAACAGAAGAGAAAGAGAAAAGTAATTCTCAGTAACAAATTCATGTTAGGCATGAAAATCAGAAAATGTAGTTTTCACATTCCAATGAGAAAGATACCATCAGCCACTGTTTTTTCTCAATGTAATTATTAGGGCTTTAAAAGAGTATGTAAATATAAAATTCAAATTTGGGTTTTCCAGATTTTAACATTGCCATTTATTATGACTAGAGTTCTCTAGTAAACATACACAAAGCCTCAGAAAATTTGACTGCTTCAATGTTGGTTGGCATAGGTTTTCTTTTTGCTTGATGACTTCCATTGAGCAAAAATATCACTCTTCATTGCATTGAGTATCAATTTCTATCAATAATTACAGGTTCTCAATAATCTAACACCTGGAAATTCATTAGCAGTCTATGGATATTATAAATAATCATTCTAACAATAATTTGCATAGTGATTAAACATTTCAATATAAGTTCTCAAATATTATATCACCTAAACTAAACCCCAGGAAAATTATTGTTTATACTCAAATTTTATATTTAAAGAGCTAGGATTTCATGTTCTCTATCATTTTCTCTATAGTGAGTCTGCTTCCATTCTCTCTTCTCTTGTCATAATGGGTGGAAAATCATTCGGCTACTCAAAAAGAATAATTTAAACTTATACCGATAACGTTCCAAATAAGCCAACAGCAGTGAGGATCTGTAGTATTTTAGAAAAGCTTCTTGATCTGGAATATTACTCATTTTAAATGTAAAACATACTATAAAATATGTTTTGAAAAAATGAAATATTATTGATCAAAATAAGAGCACCCTCTATAAAACACACAACCTGAAGCAATGCATTTAGGTAATGCTTTTAAGATGTTCTGAAGAAAAAGATATTATTCATTCTTACTGTAAATGGAAATTGAAGAGGCGATCAGAATAAATCTCCTTCCTAAATCATCCAGCTCAAGCTATAGATTAAGTGACTATGTAGAATAATTCGAGATATTTTAAAATATTGGAAGAATAAAAATGTCAGATTGGGTAAAAATCTGTTGACAGGTGATTTCATGGAGAAAATCCAGAAAGAGATCATTGGAAGTACATTTTAATCTAATATTCTCTTTTGTCAGTAGTAAATAAATAAATTAGTTCTGTCTTTAATTGTAAGTATATAATATAAAAATAGCATACTAAACTGAACGATAGTCCTTATCTTATTTGAAGCCAAAATCTTTCAAGGCTCTCTCCAGGATATACGAATAGTCCTTGGATCTGAAATAACCAAAATAATCTTGAAAAGATACAAACTTCAAGGATTTATACTCCTTGACTTCAGTTCTTAGTATAAAAAAACTACAGACATCAACAACCTTGTGGTATTTGATAATGATGGAAAAACACATCAATAAGACATAATAGATAGTTCAGTAATATAATTATAGTGATATGATCAATTGATCATTCAATCAATTTTCCAAAAACTTACCAAGTAATTCATTATAGAGAGGAATGACTATTTAAGTAAGTGTCATAAACCAACCGAAGAAAGCATGTAGAAGTAATGAACATAAACTCGATCTCCTAATCAAGGTATCGAGCATAGATATGGAAAAATTAAATTTATCAATTTCTATAAATTTATAAGAAATCTAGAAGAATAGTTTCGCAACCCAGGGTAAGGAATTCTTTTCTTAAGATGTATAAATCAAATAACAAAAAAATGATATATTAGAATTCGTTACATTAATAATTAAAGGTTGTTTTTTAGGTAATCCACAGACTAAGAATATTTTTGTCAAGTATGTATACGTGTGTGTGTGTAATGTGTGTGTCTCTGTCTCAGAGACACACACAATATATTTTTTCTACCAAAAAATCTGTTTAAAAATATAAAGAGCTCCTATATTCAATGCAATGATAAAGTGCCCCCTCAGAGGTAGGCCAAAAAATTTGACCACTTTCCAAAAAAATACATGGAAATGGTTATTAAGGACAAACTAAAAAAGTGTTCAATATTAGTCATTATGGAATGCAAATTAAGACCATCAGCAGTTATCAATATATAGCTGCTAGAATGGCTAACTTAAACAAAAACTTAGCAGCAATAAAATATTGATGAAGATATGAATCATTTGGAACTCTCATACATTGCTGGTAGGAAAACAGACTTTTGTTTGCCGATTTCTTAAAAAATTAATTATACGCTCATCCTAGAAAGTAGCAATTAAACTCCTACATATTTACCAAAACATACAATGACGCCTCCAAAGTGAGTACTTGTCTAATCACTTTATCTTCAGCACCCCAGGCTTCTAGAGTATGCCAGGTACCATCGGCACGAAAACAAGCGTGACCAAAGCCAGTTTGCCAGGCAGCCCTCGGAAAAGTCGGATCACTGAGTATTCTGTACAGCTCCTTTCCTCCCCACAGAGAAGCTAAAATCTCAGTGTTTTTGGCATATTCACTGGCTGAGCCAGGTGAAGAGACATCAGTGATTAGTTGCATGTTAGATCAACCACTGTCTCTGTTCTCATCGGCCCCCAGTTGGGTAGATTATTCCAGGTCTCATCAGCCCTCCAAGACAGGCTAGACAGAAGCTAGAGCTAGTCCTTTGCGTGGCCCCTGGAAATGTTGGACAAGTGATCCATCTCCTTTCCTCCCCTAGGGAAAAGCTGGAGCTTAGGATTTCTTCCTGCTCATATGGTACGGTACTGGGTAAAGATTATAGCAAGATGTCTTGAATCTTCCTACTGGCTTCAATGTGGGTAGTTTTGTATTCATCCAGGATGCAGGAACCTCTCAACTAGTTTCTCAATTCCTCGTGAAGGAAGTTTTTACATGATTTTTTTTTTTTTTTATTGGTATATCATGAGGAGGGGAGGATGGGGACAGGGCTTCCTACGCTGCCATCTTGCTGATGTCACTTTGTCAAAAGTCATTTTTATTTTTTAAGAAATCCATTTGAAGGTGTAAAATCTTACCTACTATAGATATTACCACTAAGAGTTACGTGTTTTAGCAAAACCAAATTTATAAGGTTATAAATACATACTGAAAGGAAAAACACATTTCAATCCAGAATATCACATATGAAACTATGAAACATTTGATATTACTCACTTGGCAAACATTATGAATAAAGAATATTTGAGCTTCAATTAAGGTATGAAAATTATGGATTTAATAAAATTAAACAGATTATGTTTGCAGTTACTACTTAGTAGTCAACTATGAAAACCATAATATTTAACAAATTTAATGATATGTAAGAATTAGTCTTAAATGAAAATGATCCAATAAAAATACCACTTGAATTTAATAAAAGCTCAGCTATGCTTTTTTAGTTGATTTAAGTAATTGACTGACGTTTAGTTAATCTTTGGCACTAAAAGTATAAATTTAGAAATTATTGAAAACGAGTACATATCTTAAATGTCATTGAATATTTGTTTAAAAGAAATACTGAAGGGTGTATCAACTATTAATATGTACCTTAATGTCAGAATCATGAAAAACTATTATACAGTTTATACTTATAATTTTATAGAGGAGGAAAATGTAGTTTAGAAAATTCAGTTGACAGTGGCTTGAATAAGTCTGGTACCTGAGTCTGATAACTCTCGACTGTTCCATCATTCCACAGAGCCTTCATAAGAAGAAAGTACTACTTAAAAAAAAATAAAAGTAAATAGCTTTACACAGTAAGGAGTTGATTTAGAATTACTATAGATTTTCCTCATATTAATAATTTTCCTAGGCCAGGCACGGTGGCTCATGCCTATAATCCTAGCACTCTCGGAGACCCAGGCGGAAGGATCGCTTGAGGTCAGGAGTTGGAGACCAGACTGAACAGCGAGACTGCCTTCTCTACTAAAAATAGAAAAAATTAGCTGGGCGTGGTGGTGGGTGCCTGTCGTCTCAGCTACTGTAGCACAGGCGACAGAGCAAGACTGTGTCTCAAAAAATGTTTTTCTATTTTTAAATGCATATGAAATTAAAAATTGGCTATCTCGCTGAGCAGATTGAAAGAAAGATATTCTCTAATTATATGAAACGACTCATCTCCAACCTGCTTTATGCATATAGTATATTTTCAGAGATACTGTCACAAGAAATTGCTAACAGGTAGTAATATAAACCTAATACCTAAAGATCTATTTTACATAAAAAGGCTATATTTCCTTTGTTTTGTTTTGCTTTAGTGATTGAACTAAAATTGCTGGAAATGAATAAAAAATATAGAATTGAAGGTGATTTTCTTTTAAACAAATTTTGATGGACATATAATTACCTGTGTTGTACTGAATTCACAGAATTTCAATGTATGTAAATATACACGTACGTATTTTCAGTGACTTCTTGAATTTTTTCATAAATGTTTTTTGTTTTTTTCTATTCTTTCGTTTTCACAATACTAACTCCTGTTACACAGCATGCATATTTTAATGTGAAAACCCATTAATTCAACTATATTGTCTAAATGCTTTTTCTTTAAGAAATGGAGTGGGTTCATTTCAACAATATGTTATTTTTTGTCATGTCTTTTGCTTTGATTTCATTAAGTTATATACTGATTTCTGTATGTCGAATTATTTAAATATATTTCAGGAAATTATTTTATGTTACTAAATAGTCATTAGTTTATTTCATGAAATATTTAGAATTTTAGAAGTGTCCTCTAATTAGAATACATTCAATGATTTTTGCAGTTTGCCTTTATAATATTCGGAGAAAAGATTAGTATTTTTAAATAAGTTTAAACTACATTGAAAGTTACATGGAAAGATTTGTAATAATATACTATTTCATTAGCAAGGAATATTATTGCTAATCCCATTATTTATTTTTATTTTATAGATATATTTACTTTTCAAAATTATTTTTATTTTCATAGAATTATCATTGCCATTGTTTATAATATTATTATTTTAAGTAGTAAAAAAAAGAAAAAACAAGGCATAGTGATTATAAAGTGTTTTCAAACAAAATCACAGACAATTTATGATTTAAGATTCTAAAATACATGTCCTATTGGGACATGCATTTTGCTTTTTTGTTCATTACAGAAGTGTTTATAGGATTGCCTGGATCAAAATAAGAAGTTCGTTTATATTAGTTGACTGAATGTTCCCTTATATTTCAAAAGGTAGATTGATGGAAAGATAAATGTTTAAATTCTCACAACCCATTGAACTTGTACCCCATTTTCTTCATTCCTAAAGATCTCAGAATAATGTTTTTTGGTTGTTTGACTTTGTAGGCTGCTAAAAGTATTGTAACTTATAGGGATCCACTACTAAGGCTAAATTTTATGTATATGTATTACATATAACATATAAATTATATAATTATATATATAATATAGATTATTTTTCATTTAAAGTAACAAATTATGCATGAGAAATATAAACTGAGTTCATAAGAGGAAACTAAAGATTAGCTAACTAAGTAGACCCTTTTGAACTTTTGCAGAGGAATATCATTGTTTACTATATTATATTGAATCTATATATAATATTAATATTATTGTTTTACAATTTTAATTGTATTAAGTTTCAGATGTTCATCTCTGTAAACATTGGCTTTATGAGCAGAGCAACAAAAATAATGCCGATAACACTATATTTGATATGTTGCTTTTCCTTCTGTCATTAGTGTCCATTTTCTCTGGAAAATTTAATTGTGTTTGATTGATAATTATCATTACATATTTCTTCCTTCCTGGTAATGTGCTCATGGTCTTAAGTTATTTTCTTTAATTGTTTCCTTATGTTCCCTGGTTAATTGTTATTCTATCTTAACATATTAGCTCATTATTACTAAAAATTTTAGAGCTATTATTTTGTCTTCTATCAATTGAGCTTCCACCTTCTCATCTAAATGAGATAAATTATATATCTATCATTCCATCATCAATGTTGGAAACATTTTGTATTACTTCTTTAATTCTATCATATAATGGCTAATTCTTAGATTTCATTTGCCATTTATTTTTTTATTTCTTAACAAAAGGGAGAAAGTTTATAGTATAAATGAATGTTCATAGTACTTTTGTTAGTCCTCTGCTTTTGATTTATTAAGGGTTTTGAATACCCAGAGTAAAGTAATGGACCATACAAAGTAATTTAAAAATACTGTCAGTGTCTTTATGTTTTGAAGAATTGCTCAATGCTTGATCATTGGTACTAATGTTTCAGCACTTTTTTCTATATAAATTGAATAGGATTTATAAAATTACCTACCTTTGGAGGTGGCTCACAGTTTTTCCTCAAAAATAGTAATCGTTTATTAAAAAGTTGTTGTTATGTATTTGATGAACAGATTTTGTTTTACTGGAGTCAATGGCTTATAGATGAAACACTATAATACCCCTCAAAAATATTAATTTGTAATACTGCCATGAAAAATAAGAAAGGTAGCCCCATTTTTGAGAGCAATTTATTAATATTAAAATTTAGAACATTAATTTTAAATCTGTAACATGATTCAGTACTTATAATTTGAATATTTTATGAAGTTTATAAGAATACAATTATTTTAATATAAGAGTTTTGAATATTGTTGAATACTTTGGCACATATTCAATAATATCATAGGCTTTGAGACAATGATTGGTCTGTCAATATTTAGTGGTGAATATTCTCTACACTACTTTTCACCTGTTAACATTGCATTGCGTAGGTGGGCTATGTAGGAAGTAAGCGAAAAACAGTATTATTTATCTCTGCATTTGGAATATAGTAATTACCCATTTCTTTGCTGAAATCTAAAGAGGATCCCTTGACTTTTCTAATCATTGAGTTCCATCTAATTTAGTTTTGATGTTTGTCTCACTTTAGCAATTAAAATATTCAGTACAGTTCAACAGATGTATCTCTGAACATCATTTAAAATTTCCCCCTCCCCTGTCCTGGGGGTATTTCAGGCCAGAAAGCCTAAAATGGGGATATGAGTGGAGGAAATAGTCAAGTTCCCTTTTATTTCATTCACTCTTCTTAAGCTTCTGTTCCTCCCCTTAAATTCTGGTTTGCTAGACCAGGTTAGGGTTGCACTGCATGAGGATTAGACGGAAGAAAAGGTAAGGGATGGAAAATATTTTACTTTACTGGAAGACACACCTTGTGTTGAGGTTTCTCCTCTAAAAATGGATATATAACATAATAAATACTTTAATTTTTTACTGATGTCTCCTCAACCCTAGCTGATAATATAAATAGTTCTATGATATATTTACTATATAATATAAATAACATATTTATATGTACTATAAATATGCATATAAAATTGTATATATATAATCCCATAATTTAAACTGAGAACAGTGCATTGTTAGCGATGTTCACTATTTTATCACTAGTATATAAGCAAGTGCTTACATGTGCCAAATACTTGATAAATATCTACTGAATAGATAGGTACACTTTTTTTGAAACACCCTCGCTATAGTGGAGGGTATGTTTTTAACATAGATTTAAAACTATATTAAAAATGTAATGGTAATGAGTTATACATTGACTCATAATCCTTTAAACCTACACATGCAATTTATTTTTCGTATATTTTATTTCTTGTAGGTCAATCTCAGAATAACACCAATTCATGTAGTGTTGGGTTTCCATGGATACATACTATCTATATTTAAAAGGCTTATTACAGTTTTAATTACTTGTTTTTGGCAAGATCAAAGACAAGGTGTCCTGTGGACATTCATTGGGGATGTATATGTCTAGAATAAAAACAAAGCTTAATATTTGCTTAATGTTTTAAAATGCTTGCATTCATCAAATAATGAAAGTAGTACAGAGCTAAAAATTATATCATAATTCATGTATAAAATATGCTTTCTGAACAAGATTTTCACTGGTTTGCCAATAACATATTTAGAGATAAATTTAATAATCCTATTAAATGGTTTGGTTTTATGAATCTTTGAAAATAACCTTCATTTTGTGGTTTTCTTAGGATTGGACAATACTAACCAGCTCTTATTATTTTTGAATATTCAATGTTTGAAATAGTGTAAAGTGTACATTTTCACTAAAAATAAAAATTTAAAGTAATAGTTTCTTCTCCTTGATGCTTATTTTAGTGCAATGCTATTAAAGGACATGCATAATACAAACATATTTAAAAATGAGAAAATAAAGCAGAAATAGCATGCACTATGTTTGTGAAAACACATCATATTTATAAAAGACATATCTCAAGATATTTAAGAGACCACAGTCTGTTGCAGTTTTACAGACGAATAAACTGCAATAGCAAAGTCACCCAAGAGTAATTTAGCATGGCATTTAAAGAAATGTGAATTAATATCATTCCTTCTATCACTCTGATCCAGTGCTTCTCCTTTACATGAAGCAGAGCTGTTGATTCATTTATTCACTAAATGCTTCCCGAGTACCTGCTGGGTTAAAACGTTGCATAATATGCTACTGTTCTGGGAAGACAGATGATAAAATGTCTGCCTTCCTAGTTTCATTTGAAGTTCCAGTATTAATAAAATGTTTGAAAGCATGAATATGTCACACAAATGGCTATGTTAGTAGCATACTTTTTAACTGTTTGGAACTCAACACAGTTGGGTTTAACTAATAGTTATTATGGTTAGACTACCTAATATGGCACTTAACAAAATTGTGTTTAAATCACGGTTATACTACCTTTATACATTTGGTACCTAATAATGCCAGCTTACGAAAGTTATTTGACCTTTCTGAGCCTCATTTTTGTGATGTAATAAAGTGGAATTAATAATGATTACTTTGTCATTTTCTAAACGTAAAAGAAGTGACATAAGGGAATTCATATGTATACAGTACACACAGAACAAAGAAGACTCATGCTCACTCTCTAGATATGTAATCCTGAGATATATTATCTTTCATATACTTTGGACATTTGTATGTATTCTAAAATATGTATTGTGGAGGTTATTTCCTTTAAAAAGATTGAATAAAAACAGTTGATAACAGTAATAATTCATTAATTTGGGCATATTAAAAGATTCATATTCAGAATTTATAAAGTATCATTCAAATGATAAAGACACATAAAACTCAATATAGAAGTGAACAAAGGACTTCCATGTTTCTCTCACAAAATATAAATGTTCAATAAATTACTGAAATATATAAAATTAATTTTAATGTGATTAGTAATGAGGAAAGGCAAATAAATACAACAATGAGAGATGATTAGAAATTAGATGGCAAAAATTATAACATCTGATAATACTATTATCAAAACAGTTAATTCTCATTCAATTGTAATAATAGTGTAAACTAGCAAAACATTAAATTATAGTAAAATTAAAGTTATGACATTACGGTCCTAGAATTAAACTCTTTCACATATAGCCCCAAATAATTTGTGCACATATGTACACAGATACACATACAAGAATATTCACAGCAGTATTATATATAGCCCGGACTTGGAGACCAACTCTTCATCAGCAGTGGAATGGCTAAGTAAACTGTGGAGTACTGAAACAACAAAATGTTACATAGCAAAGAAAGTGAGTAAAATAGCACTAGTTCCAATACATAGATGATCTAAAAAAAAATATTTTTACTGAAAAGGCAAGGCAAAATATACATAGGTGTAATTCCATTCCTATAAAATCCAAAAAAAGTATAAACAAAATCATTCTATTTAAGAATATATGCTTAGGTGATAAAATTAAAAAGAAAGGCAAGCCTATGATTGCCATCAAATCAAGATATTCGTTGTCCCTTGATGAGGGGAGAGGTCATGATTTCCAATGTGCATATGGCGACTTCTGGCAGTGTTTTATTTCCTGACCTATGTGGGAGACATGTGCATGCTCTTTTACTAATTTGGCATATTATACATTTTAATGTTCTACCACTCTATGCATACGTGTTGTATTTCCAAATAAATAAATATGTTTATAATCCGATGTACCAAATAAATGTTCCAGTAACTTTCTTAAAACCTTAAAATACTTCTAATTAAATAGCATTGATATCTTCTTTTTCTCGTACAGTATAGCCCACAGCCAAACTTCTCAGCCTTATATTTCACTGCTTTCACATTCATCAGGAACTTTCCAGACTGTCTCTTGGGTTTTTGAACAAGCTAAGGCTTGTCCTTGTAGCATCCTTCATCTCCTTTCTTTACCGAATCCTGACTCCTCCTTCAAGTTTAGCTTAATTAACATGAAACGTGTGAAATACAACATCTCTAATTTTAGATCTGTTCATATATCTGCTGCATTGCTCACAAAAGCATGTTAATTATCTATTCACCTCTTTTCAGCCTATTAAATTATGGAGATCGCTGCCAAGACCTGTATCTTAATCATTACTCCCTAAGCCTCATTTATACCTGGCTTTCATGATAGTGGGTCAGGATAATCCCCATTTTAAAATCTAAAATCTCTTGCCCAGCAAAGTTCGTTTTCTTTAGCATAAAAACAATAGAACTTTCAAGAAAAATAGGTCGATATTGGTGTACAACTTAATATTAGACAGCCAGCTGCGTATCTGCCACACAGGAGAATGAGGCTAAAGCTGTGTAGGTCTGTAATCCAAACCAGGTGTACTTATCCCTGGTATCACCAAGAAAACAGCATCAATTTTCGGATTCAGAGTCATTCAGACTATTGACAATTCCCAATTGAAGTCAAACAATTAAAAGAATGATGACGATTTAGATATTATTTGAGTTTTGAGTTTAAGGAAATACAGCTAGTGTGAAAGTGATTGCCACTCTCACTCTTAAAATTGGAATCACATGGTTATTAGAGGAATGAAAATATTGTCCTGGCCAGAAAGTAGAGGAATTCCTAAGTCTGGTAGACTCTAAAATACCAGCATGTTGTCACTAGGCTTTCTGAATTATCAGTTAAATGAGTGAATGCTTGTATGTATGAAAAAATAAAAAGGAGCAAGAAATTTTAATGGATATTCAGAAGTTTTAAAGGTAAATTTCACTTTTCTGACTTGGAAAAGTATTTTTTTTGTTAATATTAGAAAGAAGAAATCAGAAAACACTGGGGAAAGGAAGTGATATGGAAGAATGATGGAGGGTATTTTTGAATGTAATGTGACCTTAAAGGCTACGAATGACTGAGATACCTTCATACATTCAGGCACAGGGCACACTTATGAGCGGCAGGTTAAAGAGAATAGGGAAAGCTCACACTAAAATTTCAACAACTGGCCTGCCCTAACCAAATCCTTGTATTCTTTAGGTAATATTTTAAAACAAAACAAATAAGCAACAACAAAAACAAAACAGAAACCTTTAAGGTAAGGCTTGCATAGGTTTATATCAGCCTTTACGTAATTTTATCTTTTACATAAATATTATTTTCTTTGGTTGAGAAAACAGAAGTCTGTAATACAAAATAATTATTAAAATGTCTTATGGGGTTCCTGGATATTTTATTGATTCGACTTTATTTCTGGTAGTCCTATGTGGGTGTTTCTGGAAGAGATTAACTTTTGAATCAGACTGAGTAAAGCAGATTAAATAGATATATTTTTTTCTTATTTAAAGCACATTTATGTGAAGACTTATTTAGAGCTTCCAAATTCACCTTAAAATCATGAAAATAGTGTCACAACACTGAAGATGACAGCATGAAAATAGGAAAAGTATATGCATTCTTGAGGACGTTGTTAAATTGCTGAAAAAAAAATCTTGGAAGTCCTACTTTTAATGTTCTTATAAGTCTTATGATAAAGGTATTTATTGTTTTAGATGAGTTTGATCTTTTTCATATATTAATATTTTTACATTGTATAATACTGTATCTAATCTTATTTTACTTGTTTCTAATGCATAGCATAATTTCGTTTGGTTTTAATGCAGAGGATATAAAGATATATGATTGATGAGTACTTATTTATACACTTAGGTCATTTATTAAATAATTTCTGTACATAAAACATTTTTCTCACAGTTACCTTTTCCTGTTAAAATTAGTATCATTACACAGACATTGTCCCTACAAAATAAATAAATGGAGCTAAGAACTACTAAGTATTTTGAAGAAAGGAAAATTAACTACAAATTTACGCTGTGAATTTCTGTTAGAATACAATTTATTCTTTAAGCAGAAACAGATGAGACTCATAATTTGATAAGATTTATGCTAATAATTCTACAAATAGGTGTTAAATATAAAAGAAATTATGCAACAAAAAATGCTGAATGAATAAGCTTGAAATAAATAACATTTTGAAGTTAAATAATCGTTTGGTAAACTCTTCCAAATTAGAAAGGTCCAAAATTATGGTCCTTGTAAGAAGACATCAGAATAATGATTAGCGTTTTGGAAGAGGTATGGAAGAAATAAGACCAAACTACATCATCTTTTAAATAGCTATGACAAAATCTGTAAGAATATATACATACAATAAAATATATAAATAGCTTAGGTAAGTGAAGATTTATTTTTAATACTTTTTTAATTCAAAATTTTTATACTGAGGCAGTAATTTAGTCATATCTATGTACAAATAAATGGGCAATTTTTATTTCACATCAAAATGATAAGTGGTTGTAGTTTTTTTTTTTAAATGCTTTTACAATGCACCATTAACCACATTACTTTTCAGCTATGTTCAACATTTTATTTACACAGACTTCATGTGATTGCTTAACTTGATAGTCTTACAGAATTCGTTTTTCACTACATGCTGCTACAGTAAAGTTGAACCATCTTTAATAAACTCAATAAACAGTAAGATCATTTTTCTTGTCTTCTTAGGAGATATTTTGTGAATACTAACAGAAACATCAATTGACATTTTCAGAGCTGCAAAAATTAGTGTTTGTTCTAATAAAGCTTTTCTTGATAGATTATTTACCCCATGTTAATTAAAGAACCTTCTTATAATCATCCAGTTTCTTAAATTTCAAAAATTTTAAATGTCTTATTCCAGCTGCAACAAAATCAAAGTTAATAAAGAAAAGCTACATACACTCATTCTTTCACCAGAATTTTTGTACAGCTGTATAAAAATTTGGTAATCATAAACTAAAAACTAAAGCTAGAATAAAATGTTTACTTTGTATCCTATTACATTCATGAAAATCCTGTTTTGAAGGAGATGTTTGGGTTTTAAAATGTAGGTTTTATTATTAGTTAGGTATGGTGTGAGGTCAACAGATTGGGAGATGATTGTCGTTGAAAAGATAGTTTGTTAGTCACAGCTCTTAAGAGGATGTGGCACACAACACCCACGTCAGTCAGAAAGCTTAGGGAGCAAGGGAACATGTGGGCAAGGGCCCGTAACGTGGTTTTCATGGGAAGGAACAGGCAAGACTGGGCAAACAGGTTTAGAGTCTTGTTTTAATGATATCAGTGGAGTATATGGGTTGTCCCTAGCTGGAGTATACCAGTTGTCCCTAGTTGTCTGCTCCTGGGTGCTGGGATGATTAGTATGAAAGGATAGTGGCCCTGGAGTGTAAGATACCTACAAAGGAGGCATTTGTGGAGTATGGGATCTGATCGGTTTTTTAGTATGTGAAAGGTACACTCAAAAGGGAGTCGTTCTTTGCTATCTTTGGGAATTAGCTAGTCCTGGCAGGCTGGGGGACATTCCTTCCAGTAAGACTCCAGATGTCAAAAACGTTAGAAACACATGGTTAACACAGTTTGTTTGGGTTTTTTTGTTTGTTTATTTTTTAATACACAACCACATATAATGTCTTTGTTGACTACTTACATAGTAAAGATAGCAAATTATTTTTAATTGTGATAAATTCTAAATTGAATTCCATTGCAGAGTGGCTTGGATTGTCAGGAAATGTTCCTTATAATTAAATTATCCCTGTGTACAGTTATAACTTATTTAAAGCTTCTGATGAATCCAGAATACTTTACTGCATCTTAACCAAAATTCAGGAATTGTAGAATGAAGATTCACTGCTAGTACATATGTTACATATGAGAAAGAAAATACTTCTTGTAATTTAATTGCTTTCCTGTTTCCAGTTATAGCTCTTTTCTTGAGACCTGTCTTCATTTCTGCCCTCGAGATTTTTTTTTTTTTTTTTTTTGAGACAGAGTCTCACTCTCTTGCCTCAGCTAGAGTGCCATGGCGTCAGCCTAGCTCACAGCAACCTCAAACTCCTGGGCTCAAGCGATCCTACTGTCTCAGCCTCCCGAGTAGCTGGGACTACAGGCATGCGCCACCATGCCCGGCTAATTTTTTTCTATGTATATTTTTAGCTGTCCAATTAATTTCTTTCTATTTTTGGTAGAGACGGGGTCTCGCTCTTGCTCAGGCTGGTCTCGAACTCCTGACCTCAGGACGATCCGCCTGCCTTGGCCTTCCAGAGTGCTAGGATTACAGGCGTGAGCCACCGCGCCTGGCCTGCCCTTGAGATTTTGAAGTTAATACTCCTTGGTAGTAGCAATGATCTTCCTTCTTTATCTTGTCTCCTCCTATAACTCCTCTTTCTTCTTCTTTCTCCTCCCTCTCTTTCTCTTCTTCCTCCTCTTGTTTCGTTTTGGTTGTTGGTATCTTCCATGCTTATGATTATTATTCAATTAACTTTGTTTCTTTGTATATCTCTAACAGGTAATGTTTAGGAATGACAAAGAAATTCCCTGCATCCCCAGTCTTTTTTACCTGCCTTTGTAGCCCCAGGTTATTTCTATGTTGGCATTCTAAGAGATAATTTTTAATCAAAATGTCAATAACTTCAAGAAATGAGTCTTTTTAATTGATACTCTCAATTGCCCCCTTTCTGTTCTCAAAGTGAATGAACAGATGTAAGTAGCAGCTCAAATAAATACTTGACTTAAGATATTATTTCAGATGGTCACATAGGGCTGTGATTTACTGCAAATTGGTCCCAAGGCACAGCAAACCTTTATATTTGGTTCTTTTTCAAAAGGCAGAGTATTATATGAATCAAAAGTAGATGGTCATGGCAATAGCCTGCACATCTGTTCTCTAATTACTTGAACAAATTAATAACTGAAGAATTCCTCTTTCTTGATGGTTATGATTCATGTACCTAATGGTTACTGTGGCACCTTTTTTACAGTGATGTATCGGAAAAGCGGGGACGCATTGTTTTGTCATGCAATATGACTTTTACATTTGATTATCAGTGACTGAGCTATATTTAATGCTTCTAGTTCTAATAGGTAAAAATTTTTAAAATATTATCACTCATTTGTTGTGGTTGAGTTGTTTTTTCTTAGCTGTTTGTTTCCCTGTGACCTTAGAAAATTGAAAGAATCAATGATACTGATGTTTTTTCATTTAAATGACATGTCTGCAACACTACGCAGACATAGTATGAAAAAATAAATGGAACTCATTATCTACTAAATACAAACATTTTGAAAGGGCACAACCTGGTCATTGCTGCTATGATTTGAAAATTTTCAGACCCCACCTAAAATCATGGACTATGTCATAGGTTAAGGTATAAACAATAGAGACAACGAGAACAACAAAATACAAAAATTTGTACTGTGAATTTTGGCAATTCTATTTAAGAACCAGCTCTGCAGGGAAATACCCAGGTGTCCTTGGATAAGTGAAACAAGCTCTCGGTGTTGCCCTTTCTGTAAATCTACTTTAAAGAAATGGGCTCTGATGATATTTAATATGGTCTATGGACCAACTCTCATGAATTTGAAATAATCCATTTTAAAACTTAATCTGTTAAGCTCAGTCTTTAACTAAATTAATATTTGTTGTATCAAGCTATTTTATTTAAAAAATGGAGCATGATGAAAATGATTAAAATAGTTCTTCTTTCAGGTTGTGTTGCCCCTACAAATAAACAGTTAATCATAGTACAGATTTTTATATAAACTCTTCCTATCATTAAACTTAAGAAACGGTATGTAACTTCAAAATCAATTATTGGCATATGAAGAATATATTGAAATATATGACTTTAAATTGAATTCTTGGCAGAGTTCCATCCACTCAAACCCCTTCAAATTTATGTAGACATATAAAAGCACATACATACATCTATTATAAAAGATAATTAGAAGAAATCCATCCATGAAAATAAGGCTGCAACAAGTTTTGGGGAACATAGGAAGTAGATGGAGTATGATGATTCCAGAAAGGGGAAGGGAAACAAAGAAAGAGGAAACCACAAGACAGTTTCAGGGGAGGCTGACGCCACTTTGCACCATCGCATTGGGGAACTGGAAAGGGAGAATGCCAATCAGAGACTGTGGTTGAGCAAAACACTCATGTTTATCTAAGAGACAAGTCAAGTCTCTTTGTCTCTCTCAAACACTCACACACACACACACACGGATTCCTATGCCCATGCACCAATCAATAATTCAGAAAAAGAAAATGAATATTAAAATTTAAATCCCCAAATTGGATAAATTAATCTACAGTGGTTTTCAGAAGGCATTAAATACATAAAACGAGGGATTATTGCCGATCATACTATAAAAAAGTTGAAGAAGAAATTGATCTTAGATAAAAAATAAAACTTCTACCCTTATATTCTTCGCTACTTATTTTCTGGAAAAAAATGTACTTTATTTATTAATTGTATATTTTTTCAGAATATTGTAGTTTTGTGGGGTTTTTTGTTTTTGTTTTTTGGTATACTATGTTGTCGAAAGGTAGTAGGTGCCATACTTATTTCTTTGTAAGTAAACTACATTTACATTTTTGATGATACTGAAATCAAACCAAAAGGAACATTTGGTGTCCTGTCTAGAGTAGCATTGCAAAGAAATACCAGGGTACCAGGGTATCATGTGTCCAAATTTTTAATTACATTAGCAGAAATGAGTAATCTCATGAAAAGTTGAGAAAGAGGGATAAGAAATTAAATTGGATTATTTGAAAATAACATTATTAAAGAAAATAATTAGGCATTTAGAATTGCCAGTACCTCAGTCAGCTTGGTTGCCTTAATAAAAATACCATAAGCACTGGCTGTCTGGCATTTCTTCTTATAACCGCAAAAATTCCATCATAAGGTTCCCACCCTTATATCCTCATCTAAACTTAATTATCTCCCAAAGAGCCCATCTCCAAGTATCATTACATTGGGAGTTTGGGCTTCAACATACCAATTTTGGAGGGAAACAATTGAGTCCATGGCACCAGTAGAAACAAAGTTATAGAACTGTCTACTTCTATAAACTGCTCAAATCTGAAACTAATGGAAATAAATATTTGAAGTAGTAGATGGCTAGAAATTACCATTTGATCTTGGTATGAAACAAGTCAAACAAAGGAGGCATTGTCATCTTAGCACCTGACTTGGTCAAACACCCAATAGTATTTACATAGTCATTATAATATAATGAATTATTTGTAATAGTATACATTAGTACTTGTAATAATATAAATTATGATATATGCATTAAATAAATTATTTTCAAATGTGAGTCATTCAACTTGTTAAAAATTATAAAATAATTATAGCTTTAAAATCAAGAAATTAATGTTAGCAACTCGGACATGTGAAAATATGATTAACAGAGACTAGAAAGAATACTGTTGAGAAGAGAAATAGAGAAAAAGGTAAGACTATGTAGCATCTTCATTATCCTAAATGTAGGGTGTTTGTGGCTAAAGCATATGAAATGTGACAAAAATATAAGGTTACAATTTAAAGTTTTATTAGAGACTAACAAAATACTGCTTGAAAAAGCGTAACAATATAGTAAAGCTATTGATAACCAATAGCACAAACAAGGAAGAAAAGGTTAAGGGAACTAAATCTTCATCACTAGTAGTAAGTAGTTGGCATATTATTTAAATGTATCGAGGTAACTGGCAGACAGAATACAAGCATGAACGGTTAAAAGATAAAACAGTTAAAAGCTGCTTCTGAGGAGGGGGAATGGAGGTGAGGAGGATAAAGGAAGGAGAACTCTGCATTTAATCTTAAACTCTTCTGTAGTGTTGACTTGTTTATTCTAGATATTTCTCTGTAAATACTGCTTATACTGCATCTCACAACTTTCGATGAGTTCTATTTCAATTTTCACTTAGTTTAAAATATTTTAAAATTTCTCTCGAAACTTCTTCTTTGCCCCACGTGTTATTTAGAAGTGTGTGGCTTATTCTTTAAATATCTGGAGATGGTCCAGCTCTTTCTATTATCGATATTCAGTTTCATTTGATTATAGTCTGAGGACGCACTGTGTAAAAAATTCTCAAATTTATTAATATGCATTTTATGACCCGGAATTTACTCTATCTTTGTGACTATCCCATGTGAACTTGGAAATGATATAGATTTCACTGTTTTTGAATAGATTATTCTGTAAAACGATTAGGTGATTGATAATATTGATCAAATAAACTGTATTTTCACAGATTTTCTGCCTGCTTCATTTATCAATATTGCTTACTGAGAAAGGTATTGAAGTTTGTAGGTAAAATAGTGGATTTGTATATTTATCTTTTTAGTTTCTTCAGTTTTGATGCATGCATACTGATTGCCTATTGTCAGACACATCCACGTTAAAGATTGCTAAACCTCCTTGGATTGTACCAGAAGACCCTTTACATGAAGGTCTTCATTTAAGGCTTTCCTTTATCTACAGCAATTTTTCTTGCTCTGAATTCTGCTTTGGCTAAAATTAAGACAGCTGCTCCAGCTTTCTTTACATTAATGTTAGCATGATATAACTTACTCTGGTGCTTTACTTTTAATCTATCCATGTCTTTATATATAAAGTGGGTTTCTTGTGGACAAAATATAGTTGGGTTTTGTATTTTAATGCACTCTTAAAAACTGTCTTTTAATTAGCTTATTTAGAACATTCACATTTAAAGTGATTAATCAATACTCATTTGTTGAATTAAACATTGATAATTGTATTAATATCTACCATATTTGTACCATTTTCTATTCACTGTGCTTGTTCTTTGTTTCATTTATTCTCCTCTTTTTTTGTCATCTCAGTTTCTAATTGAGTACTATATCTACTCTGTGCCAGAAAACAGAAGACAAGCAGCCCATTGTGAATAGCTCTCTGAATACTACTGACATATTTTTCTGGACATAGTTACACCTATGTGAGCATCCAATGAAATTGAAATGATAATTGATCCTTTTTTCTTTTTTAAATTATACTTGAGAAAATACATTAAGACATTTCACTAAGCCTACAGATATTAACTGCTAAGAAATTACATGTGTATATTCATAAAAAACACAGCTAGTTTTAATTTGTCACTGCTAATAGCAGGAAACCATTGTTTGACAAAAGATATAATGTAGCAATTTCTCATCCTGTTTAAAATTCATGAAGCCATATCCACACAGACAAATGCTTATTAATTTCTAAATTGCTTTATTGACTCTAATGACAAAAATATAGGCTTTTCAGGCTGCAATACAATTACGATTAAAGTGAATTTTCTATTGCCTATTTAGTTGGACAGATAGCTTTGAGTAGTTTTACATCTTGCAGATTTTTTTTTTAATATTACATTGGATTATTGAAGAATGTGTGCATTTCTCAAAAGAGCACATTTTTCTAAGAAAAAGATGCTTTCAGTTTATTACAATACCACATCATATCAAATATATGAGTTTCTGTGTATTTTACTAGATAGCTGGTGTTCTGAGTAACTGGGGAAAAATGGGAAAATTGCAAAAGTGACTCCAGTTTCCACCGCTTCTGGGTATGTGCACTTTGCTTTGTGACTTTGCAATTCCTTCCATCCCAGTAGATAGAGTCTATTTCCCTAACTCTTAAATCTGGGTCGGACTTGTGACTTGCTTTGTCAATTGAATGCATCACAGAAAAAGGTCAAGAAGCCTTGTATGCTTCAGCTCTATCCCTTTTAGTAATCTGGCCCAGTCCTGAAAACAATCCCACACTAATCTGGTAGTGGATGAGAGACCACATGAGTCATCCCAGCCAAGACCTTCTAGACCAGCAAGCCTATAGCCAACCTTCCAGCTGACTACTCTCAGGGTTCAGAAAGCAATGCCTCAAAATGAAGGCCTCAAAAGTTTTTTTTCTGACCTTCTCCTGTCTTCCTGCCTTTCAGTCCCATTTTTTCCTGAAGCTAGTCGTAGAATATAGAATCCCTCTTCCCCCAAGCAGGTTATAAAAGCCAGAACCCTTTTTCTCAAAAGCCAGCCATGAAACCTAAAATAATTCTGTGTAAAAACTGGCCATAAAGAAATTATCTGACCTATCTTGTTTGACTGTAGATCACAAAACCATCATTCCAGAGAGGCCCTACCAAACACCCAGAAGGAAGGAATGCAAGCTCAGAGAGGCCAAGAAGAATCTAGAAGACAGGCCTTGCTGGGTTTCCTCACCCAGTCTATTAACATTAGATCATACCCTTTTTGTCCAATCATATTTCTATACGGCTACCCATAATTTGTTGAACCTAAGCATAAAAATGGACTATTTCTCCCACACCTTTGGATCTTCCTTCTGAAGGCTCCCATGTAAACACATTAAATACATTTGTATAATTTTTCTCCAATTAATCTGCATCTTGTCAGTGATTTTTCAATGAAACGTTAGGGGACCAAGGGCCTTAATTGCTACACTTCAAAAACATGAGGAAGCCAAATTGACTGGATCAGAAGAGCTATCCAGAAAATGCTTAAACTCCTGGGCAAAAAAACTCAAAAAAATCTCACAGTGGTTTTGTGGTTGTTTAACATATAGCATTAATTGTGGCCATAAATAGTCTAAACAACTTTGCATGCCTGTGAAAATTTGGCTCTTAGAAGTATGTAGTGTTAGTTAATGCACACATGTGGGAACATTTCAGCTCTGTATACTTTCCTGACAGTGAATTTATTATTATTCATATGTGCACCCAAATAGACAAAGCTATGTGATGTTGAAAAAATGCAAAGTTTTAGCAACAACATAGATAGATATATTAAGGACTACTGATTTCATTATATGTTAAGAATATGCTGTTTCCTTATGACCTAAAGCTTTCTTTATTTTTTCTTTCCAACATCATTTGTATGTATGCATGCACATTATATAAGAACAGAATTTTTGATTCACATTAAACCATTAATTTTATTGAATTGTAAAATGAATGGCTTAATTCTATGCTATTCCCATATGCTCTTGCAGATGTTATTTAGAATGCTTGATTTTATATGGAGATTATTTCTATTTGTAGAGGAATGAGCAAGAACATAGAAACATATAAATGAAACATAGGAGAAAGAGTTGTTTATTTTCTAGGCTCAAAATATGTCAAGAGTACTGCCTATTTTTAATCCTAATATTTCTTGGAGTTCCTAACTGCTAATGGCCCCAGTGATATTTGTTAAATGACTAACTTAATGAATAACGAATGAATGAATTTCAGGGATGTTCATATCTTAGAGCAGAGCTAATATATCTTTGGAATGATTTCCAATCCCCTTGTTATTCCTTAGCTGCAATCCACTTTATTATAGTAATTATGTATGCTATTAATTAAATACTTAGCATATGACAGCACATTCTAAATGCTTTACAGGCATATAATTATTAAGAATTGCCTGGAGAAAAAGAGAGAGTGAGAGAAAGAGAGAGAGAAAGAAAACCAAATCAAAACCAAATAAAATAATATGGGACTTTTATTGGTTTGCAAAATTGAAGAGTCAGAAGCCAAAAAAAGGTAGACATTGAGATAAACTGGTCCAGGATAATTTAAGAGCTCAAATTTTCTTAAATACTCCCAACTCTGGTGGAAGACTTACTGTCCGATTGACAACACCAACAAAATTGCACAGATTAGAGGAATCAGACTTCTAAGAATAAAACATTCTGAGAAGAAAAAGTGTATCTTTAGTACAATACATTTCTTATTTAATCCTTGTGGTAACATTATGCATTAAATATTTCTTTTTGTTTTTTTTTTTTAATTGACAGATTAGGAGACTGAACGAGACAAAATTAGAATAATGATCTGTCTGATTCCAGAGTCAGCCTTCCTAAAGAGTATACTCAATGAATTTTTAAACTGTTGCAAATTAGTCTTAATTACCGTTATTTCATTGGAATAATGCAAAGAGATTAGGAATAAATTTAGTAACAAAATTTGGTATCAATTTTAACTAGTTTGATATAAATATATATAAAACATCGTGTATATGACTATTTAAAAATTTCTTCATATTTATAAAACACAGAGGGCTTTTTAATTTGTTTTTAAACTTTTATCCTTTTGCTTATCTTCTAATCACTTTTTCTCCCTGTTTTTCTCTTTTCTTTTCTCCTTCTTTTGTTCCTTCACAGTGCTATAGAGGATTATCTTTGTTACCTTAAGAGAAAAAAAAAAAATTCTTAAACAAGACCAGAAGAAGTACTAACCATAAAGAAAATCAGAATAATTTCACATACATAACAATTAAGAATATTCACTCATCAAGTGGTAGCCGCAAAGAGTGACAGATCAAAATACTTTTACAATATACAAAATCCACAAATGACTTATTCCAGCAGGTAATTCCACAAAGGTCCCAGAAGGAAATGAACAAAACATGACCTTTTCTTCTCCCTCTGTCTAACTCATCAATCAGTGAAGATTAATTAAGGTGGCTGAAGTCACCAAGTTCCTTTGCATGGAAACATGAGAGTGTAGAAAAGTAGTTTCATCTGTTACATTCCATATTGTGTGTGTTGTGTGTGTATGTGTGTGAATGTGTGTAAATATATATATATATATTTCTCCCTCTTAATCCATTGAGCTCACAAATTATACAAGAAGGTTAACAGTATATAAGGGATGTCCATTTTTAACTCTCATGAAACCATACCTTGGGGTAAGCCTCCTGTGACCTCTGTTGAACCATGTGGCTCTTGCCCATAAAAAGCCCTGACATGGATCAGAATAGTACCTTATTCAATTTGGATTTCAGACTACACAGTACCCAAGGTAAAACTAATCCCTCAATTCTATTTCCTGACTAAATATTTGCAAATATGTTATAGGGTATGTTAGAGGTTCTTCAATGAGATAAAATAATAACATAAAAATATTTCAGTAACTAAAGTGAAGCAGAGAAGAAATATTCCAAAAAAAAAAAAAGAAAGAAATATGTTGCTAAACACTGAATAATGTATTTAATACTAAATCCATGAACAAAATGACAAACACAGAATCATTACTTATAATTAATATGCCAGGAAAACATGTTGACTTTTAAAAATTAATAAATGTTAATTTGCTAAGCAATATTATAAAACCATATTCATAGTGTCAATGCAGAAAAAGAAAAATGAGTGGTCAATGGATTTATAACAAAATATAATGTGAATAATAAAATATAGTTTCAAATATTTAACCCCAGTGTAGAGCTGGTATGGTCTTCAAAATTTTAGCTTGCATCAATCCTGTAAGAATATTTGAAAAATTATGTATCTACCTAACACATTTTTATGTTAATAACTGAATATTTCTTACAAGTTAAAATAAGCTTAATTCTTGCTAATGAGAGATATAAATCAAAAATTAATAGTTGAAATAATTTGTATTTGAAATAAATATTTATGATATCATTTGATAAGAGCACATTTTAGTCACCTCAGTGAGGTAAGCACAAAGAATTGGAAATGATTTGTGTAAACATTATATATGGGCTTTTACAAATATGTCTCAAAGATTCTGATAAACCCACAAAACGTTCCAAGACTGTATGGAAGAATCACATCAGGTATAGGCTGTTTGGTTTTTCTCAATTCAGAGTGACCCAGTAAGTACCATAATACTCTGATGCTACTGATAAATCTCACTTTTTAGATAAAGACGTATAAATAAGAGAATGACAGAAAGCTTTATGAGTTCAGGGTGTCTTAATTAATTATAATGTATCTCCGAAACTATCCTTTAATTATATCTTTTTGTTTAACACGTCATAAATTTTTACACCTCAAAATATACACTGCAGTGAGAAGTTAAACGAATGAGGAAGAATATATATTGATGAAGAAGAGTCGTCTTACTGTGGTTAACAGAATAATGGCCTCACAAAGATTCCCCAGTATTCATCTCCAGAATTTATGAATATGTAACCTTACGTGGCAAAGGGGATTTGTGACTGGGATTAAGTTAAGAATCTTAGCATAGAGATATTATACTGAATTTTCAACATGGCCCATGTACCACAAGGGTTACAAATTCTTCACTTTCAGGAATCTTTTTTCATGAAGTGATCATAAATGCAAGTAAAATCATGTACAATAATTTTCACAGTATTGTCTTATAAAAACAATAGAAACATACTGTAAACAAGATAAATACGGTCTATTTCTACAATCAAATGCTATGTATCCTTTAAAAATTATGCAGTCAAACACATTTTCTGGCTTTATTAAAAGATACACACATAAACAAAATATGCAAACATTTATATTCGAGAAAGGAAAATAATAAATTAGTAATAGCAGATATTTCTTAGTGATGAAATTTATGGGAAGTTTTTAATGTAATTTTCATGATTTCCTACACTTTCTTTTGTTTGTATTCCATTCGTTAAAATATAAATTAAACTTTTGATTAATAACCATCAATCCTATAACATTTTTAAAATTTAATAGGTTCTGAAGTACATATTGTGCTCAAACAACACAACATCCCTATGAGTGACGTATGTTATCTTCTAGAAGAGCAGTAGTTTTCAATCATAACTATGAAGCAGAATCATCCGAAAACCTTAAAACAAAACAAAAGCACGACAATTAGGTAACAACACAAGCTGGGGTCTAGGCCTAAGGATACTGATTCAATTGCTCTGAGGAAGGACGGAGAGGTATCTCTCACATTTCCAGTGACAATAATTGGTTCTGTGAAGTAGTTTGTGGTTTTACTAACATCTGTAATAAAACTGTTAATGAATATTCACTATATAAGTTAAAATATAAGGTATTTATAAATCACTTACTTTGATTTATTTTTACTCAGATTTGTGTTATTTTACTATGCATTAAAACTTTATCAAAAAATTCACTCAGGAAGCTTTATTTGAAATTTTAACAATGTTTAAGAGCATGGAGAATTACTGAGACAAAGAAGTTCAGGAACTACTGCCATAGAACATAGTTTGGTAATCTTATAGAAAACTTTGCGTATTTCTAGGCTTCGTAGTAAATATAATCTATTATGCAGTTCTATGAAATATGCGTGTTAAAATAATACCATTCTTGAGGTGAACAAGGCACAAATGTAAGGGATGGGAAGACTGAGGAGTACTTCAAAAGTGTAAAGTAAATAGGTCACATAATTAGGTAAATGTTACACATTTCTAAAATGCAAATACAACCAAAATAAGAACAAAGAACAAACCACTGGAAACTCTTCTTCAATTATTAGATTTAAGGAATATAAATTATATTAATGCTGCAAGTAAAGTAAGGAAAAATCATTGATATTTTGGAAAATACCACTATATTCACAGCCAATTAATTAACTAAATATCTAACATTTAAAGAAATTGACATGGATGTTACACATTTGTACATTTTCAATGAGCCTTTTAAACAGATGATGCTCATACAGGATTCTAGCGACATTTTGGAAAATTATTAGGCCTTGGAGTCAAAGAAATTTATTACTCCATTTATATCAAGAAATATGTTTGAGTTCTTCTCGGAAACTTAATTACTCTTATTGAACAATCTGGAAAAGAGAAAAAAATTATATCCAAGTTTTTCATCCAAATGCTCTGTACACTTTTGAGGTAAGATATATGTCAAAATAACTTTCCCTCAAGTGCAAACAAGAGTGCAAAATGTTGTCATCACTTACAGACTTGATTCCCACCCCCAAAAATGGATGTGACATTAATACAATTGGTATAGATTTTTCTTCTATCAGCTTAATAGCTTGAAATAAATTCCTTCCTTCCTTCCTTCCTTCCTTCCTTCCTTCCTTCCTTCCTTCCTTCCTTCCTTCCTTCCTTCCTTATCCTTTTCCTCCTTTTTTTTCCTTTTCTGCTTTCTTCCTGCTTTGACAAATGCCCACTAGGGGCTACCCACTGGGGTTATGTAACAGGAACAAGACGAACATGATATCACATATTTTGGAATCTAGTGCTGGACACATATATTGAAAAGGGTTATTACAAAACTGAGGAGATACAGGAAGTGCCAATAACAATGTTAGGACAGATTACAGAATATTCCTTGAGGTCATAGTCCCTATTGTCATCTAAAATTATACTGTAAATCATATAAGTGGATAATTACCTGAGTGAATCGGGAATGAGGTTTGAAGGCGGTTATGCGATGGAACTATGAGGGAAGAAAGTACAAACAAACAAATACACAAACAATTTTGAAATAAGACCATGTGCTATCAAAGTGGCAAGCCATGACTGAGGAAGGGAAGAATGGTTGGCAAAGTAGAGAATGAAGAGAACTGTAATGATTGAAATTAGAAAAGCAAAGGGTGGCCAGACTAGACAGGTTCTGAAAAAAATGCTAAATTTTGGATTTTCTTGTAACAGCAAGGGGGAGGTAACTGAAAGATTTTAAGCAAGAAAATGACATAGTCATATCTCAGATTTAGAAATATCACACTCTGGGTATAGAAAAAGGAGTTGGTTGAAGTGAATAAGTAAAGAGTAATATTAGAAATTGGTTATGGGCTATATGGGGACCCTACCATGTTCTCAACTTTTCTGCAAATCTAAATCTGTTATAAAATAAAAGCTTTATTTAAAAAATGTGACCACTAAGCACAAAAAAAGGTAGCATTACAATTTGATTCTAGCCTCAAACACATTTCAAATACATTATTTTGCCTGCAGCTTTTCTCTCCACATGATAGTGTCAGAAACTTTTAATTCTTCCACTCAATGCTCACCTTCTGTTACTCTCTCAAACTCAAGAATTCTCCAACATTGAGTGAATTTTGATCCCCCGAAGAAGCAGATGTTAAATTGGTTTAGACATACAAGAGATGTATTAGTGAAATACCTGTGAGAAAAAAGGCCAAAGGGGCAGAAAAAGTCAAAAAAGTCTTCAGACCATGATGCTGGCCTGGCTACTATAAAGGAAGAGAGAAGGAAGAAGGGGTGCTTCTGTGAAAGTTGTAGCCAGGCCAATGGGGTCCCCAATTCACTCTGCAAAAGAGTCAGGCATCTCCCAGGAATAGACTTGCATCACTATCCCTGCGGAGCCCAGTTTATTAGTTCAGAACAGCCCAGAGGCAGCAAGGTTTCTCAGTGCCAACTAGGTAGTAGATTTGGAGCGTCTATGCTTTTAGTAGAGCCTCCATCTCTGTCACAGGGGTTGGCTAATTCATGAATCTATGGTGCAAGCCCTGGGATAGCTCAAGGGAGAGGCTGGCTGAACTCAACTGAAAGTCATGCCTAGGTTGCTCGCTTCTTCTCTGTGTCATAAATGCTTTCAGGTAGACACTGATCTACCAAACAAGGATCCATAAATGTTGGACTAACTGCCATAGTTCTCTCTACATGCCCTTTCTCCGAATTCTACATTCTCTCAACACAGGGAATTTCCCCTCGCTGTTGACTTTGAGAGCTGTCCCAAGGGGTGCTACAAAGTGGCAGCGGTACAATTTCAGTTCACATGAATATTTCAAGCCAACCAAACCAATCTATTTTGTCCTTTCAACAGCAGCTGACTGTAGGAAAACCACAACAATGGTGTAGTTTATGGAGAAGCATAAGAAAAATAGAGATGGGGACATAAGTCTGGGCCACTTATTACTGTGACTTATTTGTGCTCTTTAAATTTGGTCCAATACCGAATAATCCATGTTCACTTATGTTCTCTCCGTTTCTATTAGTGCATATTATCCAGGCCCTGCAGGTCTTTTGGTGACCAATTCTTTTTTTTTTTTTTTTTTTATTTCTTTAGACACTCCTTTAATAACTCAGAAGACAAAGCATGCACAACCAAAATATTATAGGCATGTAAATACATGTATTCTTAAATGTTATCTTCACTTGAAAGAAAGCTTTCCTCCTCCTTAGAAGGAGTTTAGACACATATGGTAAGCCAAAAGCAGTAGCTTACAGGAAATGAAGGCATTCTTCAAACTTTTTCATAACCAACATGACATGACACTTCCTTTTCCCGTTTGTATTTTCTACACTTCCAAAACTTTGTTTCTGTCTAAACACTGCAACACAATGATCTCTATAGGATTATTCAGTTGATTTTCTTGTCTGCATATATTTAATTGTTGTAAGAAACTTGGCACATTCTGGAAATCCACATGACCAAGCAAGATCTTCAGCTGTTTGCCCATTCTTATTACATAAATCAATTTGGGCATCACTGGCTACAAACAGGCTAAGGCATTCCAGTCTTCCAACTTTTGCTGCCTTGTGTAGTCGAGCTTCTCCCAAAACATCCTGCTGGTTGAGGTCATTGCCAGTTTGCAGCTGCCACAGAAGAAAGCATGCAAGGATACTAATTAAATTATTATTGTCTTTTAGTTTCATGAAGACTGTTACAATGCTTGATCGTGCTTTATAAGATGTAGCACTGTCAGCTGAAGATGGATGCACTTCAAGCCTTAATAATACTGAGAAAAAATAGTTTATATTAAAGAGTATCTATGTACCTCTGGTACAGCTACTTTTTAACTTGCAAGAAAGAACTTAGTTTTGAATTTTAGGTAGGAAGAAGTTGGCATGCAGGAGCTTTTCATATTCACTAGTTTAATCAGATCCAGCTTTGTTTCAGAAAGCATTGAGATCACTCAGTTCACGTCTGTGTACTTGCATTTGTTAATGTGTGTTCATAGAATTTTGAACAACCTTTTATAGTAAATGCTTGCTTCGTTTGTTAAAGTAATTCCTATTTATTTAAAATTATATTCAGTATATTATTATGGTTTGAAAAATGTGTCAAGTTCTCTAGTATTGAAATTCATTTCCCATTTGACCTATGTGTGGCCTCCTGTTCTCTTCTTTGTTTTTCTTTCTGTTTTTCTCTTTTGGTTTCTCCATCTTCTAATATCTCTTTCTAGCTTAGTTTACTTGCCCTCCCACATGTGTACAAAAATAAAACTTAAAAAATAAAACTATGGTTCTTCCAGCAAATGATGTACACATTGGAGCAAAAATTCAAAGAATTATTTACATGCATTTGTTATATTGTGTGTATTTGAAAAGAATATGCTTCCCTTCCTTAAAAAAAGGGTTTCTTTTGTAGAATATTTGAAAATTTAACTTTTCAATTTTTTAAGTAATTTATATACCGTAATATAACTTCGAGTTGTAGCATTAAAGAAAATATTACATCTGTATTATATTTTATTATTGTACTTCCAACATTCAAGTCTTAAGGGAAGGACGTATACTTATTAGAAGTTGACTATAAGTGAGTTATACTTAGTCATAAAATGTCACTTATAAGAAGTCACATTTTTTGGCATATGTAAAATATTGCAAAATGCATCTTTATTTTCTCCGTTACAAATAAATATAGGTCCGATAAGCCCACTTCATTGTTTAAAACATTTAGGGGTTCTAAGAATTGCTTCTAAGATCCCTAACATGGTGTCCTTCACTAGCCAGTATAATCTGGCACCTGTCTATCTCTGCAGCCTCATCTCCCACCACTCACTAGGAGTCTCATTGGGTCCTGAGAGTTTTGTTTTTTTTTTTTAAGCAAAATAAATTTGGTTTAGAAGTCTTTAAAGGATTTCTCATGCACACAGAAAAGAAAATTCAAACTTCTCGCCATGAAGTTAACTGCTTTATATGCCCTGGCCTCTGTTCATTCTTCATTTGTTTCCACTCCACATTCCTTTGTGTTCACTCTGCTCCAGTCACACACAACTTCATTCAGTTTCTCAGATGCATTCAACTCCTTTTGCTAAAGGGTCTTTGTATTTTCTAGTTCTAACCCCTTGGACTCTTGGCATGAATTCTTCTCAATAGTAGATCTCAAAAAGTCATTCCTTCAAAGAAAACTTCATTGATCACTTTGTTTAATGTAAAACCCCCATGACCCTCTTTTATTTCTTTCATGGAAAATAATACTATGAATATTTATTGTATTAGTATTTGTGTGTTATGTATGTACATGTGAGTACACGCATGTTCGTGTGTGTGTGTGAGTGTATGTTTAGACACACACATTCTGTCTATTCCCTTTAGCATGCAAACTAAATGAGGACATACGGGTATGCATTTTATCTGTATTTTTCACTAATATATGTATATCCCAGGCCCAGCAGAAAAGGGAACTTCATATAATGTTAGAAGGATAAAAAAAAAGTTCAAGCTGTACTCAGATGCTGCTGTTCTATGCATTACAGCATTTATTATATTACAATGTGTATAGGATTAGTTCAGTTAAAGTGTGAATCTAAAAATATTAAAATTTGCGTACTTTAAGATTTTATATTTTATGTTTCTGATTAACTGCCAGTTAAATTATTATGAGTTTAAATCAATAAGAAAATTTGTGAGGTCAAAAATTGATTCAAATTTAACTGTATAATCAGAAATAGTGAAACTGAAAGTTTATTCATCCAAATCAGTTTATTACTTAGCTGTATATAATATAGAAAAAAGAAAAAGGTACTCCAAGCATATAATGATTGTCCATTACTTTGTAAAAGTTAGTGGATTCTACTATAAGAAAGTCTTTGACAATAAGGGTAGATGGCTCTTTTGACAATGAAGATCCAAATACCCTGTCAAGAGTACAGATGGTTCAATTAACAAAAAAAGTGTTTTGTTTATTAAATCCATATTCTTGGTATTCATATGAGTTTTCCCCTAATTCAGTAAAAGTTGTATTCATCCTAAGATTGGGATAAATTGGCAAGATATACACTGGAAGTCTTATGCAGACTTTAGAAAACCACATCTGTTGGTGTTCCCATGATCTTTTTTAGAAAGATTATCTCAAAACAGATGTCCATGAGTATTTCTGGAGAATAAAAGACTATGATTGCATAACATGTACTTACATAAGAAATTTAGGCCAAAAAAAATCTGTAATAGATTGCTTAAATGTCTGAAATGTCAACAGGATGCATCATTCTCCCCAAATACCTTAGAACACATTTTCTACAAATAAGATCATTTTCCTGTTTGACTAAAATGAAATTGTCAGAATCAAAAAATTATTAGTAAATTACTGTCACATGGTCTTCAGACACAATTCATATTTTCACAAGTTTTCTAGTAATGTCTTTGAAAGAGAATCTTCCAGACTAGAATCATGTGTTGCTTTTACTTATTATTTCTATTTAGTCTTCATCTATCTAGAAAAAAATCTGACTTTATTTAATTTTTATTAACTTGACAGGTTGAAAGACTATAGGCAAGGTATTTTAGAAATTACTTGTATTTGGTTTCCCCATGACTACTTTCAGGGTATGCATATTTGACAGAATATCACAGAAATGAAAATTTTTTTTCCCTCATTGAAACTTATTAAGTCGCAAACTTTTCTATTAGACACATTATTAGTGATGTTAACTTTGATTATTTGATTAAGGTAAATCTGCCAGTCTTCTACATTGTACAATTATTCTTTTTCCCTTTGACATTAATGGGTAATACTAAAACTATATAATATATCACGTTCATCATCAAAATTTAGTCTATTCATTTGTGGATTCAAGGTATCCTGTTATTTGTAATCACTTATATCTGATACTAACACTATTTATTTTCCTAATGAAAGTGTTTTGATTTTGCAAGTAGGAATCCCTTAATGTGGCTTCTGTGTCTTTTTTATATTTCCTAATTAATCATTGAGTACTGCCTTTGTTTTTTGCACCAGGGGAGAGTGTATTTCCTCTGCCCAGGCTTCATATCATATATTTCACCAAAAAGTTCTCATTACTTTAAGTGGAGAATCACATTTTGAAAGAAAATTCTATATCCGATGTGTGCTCGTGATTATCAGGGTGCCAGTGCTCCCAGGTCTTGTCATTAACCCAAGTTGGGGAAAATGTGTCTGGTAACCTGCATACACACATACACATGTGTTTATGTTTATTTTCATTAGTGCTGTCCAGTAGAACTTTATGTCATGGTTTTGTAAATTATGTTATTTATTTATTTATTTATTTTATTTTGGTAAGAACATGTAACATGAGATCTCCTCCCTTAACAGATTTAAGTGTACAGTACAGTACCAGCTCTTGCTCAGGGCAACAGAACAGGCATCTTCATCCTCCACTGGACTCCAACCATACCCTTTCCAACAAGATCTGTTTTCCAGCCTATACAGTCCTCATGCCCATTTCCCAGTTCATTCCTTTAACGCGCACTTTACCCCATCCCTAGAGTATTATTTGAATTATCTTTGCTACACACATTTATATTAATCTTTTCCTGTTTAAGTCACTATATCCTTTATATTTCCCGACTGGATTCTAACTGATGAAACATCGAAGTAAATATATTAATAGCTCTACCTGAGTGTATTTATATGGGTGTGTGTGTGTGTGTGTGTGTGTGTGCGTGTGTACACATACAACACATATGTACTACATATATATCTCTGTGTATATATATATGTTCTGTGCTGTTCAGTGTACTGCTAATCACATATTGCTATTGAATACTTTTAATGTGGCTACCATGATGGAAAAACTAAACATTTAATTCTAATTGATTTTAATTTAAATATAATAAATATATGTTGCTAGTGGCTACCTTACTGTAGTATGTGTGTATATATAATATATATGTATGTATATACATGCCATAATCATACCAATTTAAAAGTCCAAGATCAAGGTGTCAGCAAGTTTAATTTCTCCTGAGTTCTCTCTTTTTATCTTGCCTTCTCACTGTGCCCTGACATGGCCTTTCCTCTGTAAGGATGCTCCGCTAGCGTCTCTTCCTCTTCTGATAAGGACACCAGTTGTATTGGAATATGGCTACCACTCTTATTGCTTCATTTAATGTTAATTGCCTCTTTAAAAGATCTGCCTCCAAATACAGTCACGTTGGGGATTATGGCTTCAACATACATATTTTGAGGGACACAATTAAGTCCATGACACATTGCAACTGTCACTTTTTGAGTCTGCCCAGATAGAAGATGCTTTTTATCCTGGATCAGACATGAAAACTCATGGAAAGCAACCCAAACACGCCTGAAATCTCCTGAAGTGGAGCCATAGTACCCAACTTTTGAACTTTTGATGGAGAAATTAATGTTTATTTATTTTTACATAAATGTATTAGAGCAAAATGTATATGTAATCTACATTTATTATTTCTATTTGTCCTATATTTCTATGTTTAATTTTTCATCTATTTCACTATTTTTGAGTTGATAACTATATCTCCTCCCTAATAAGAAAATGGCATCTCTAGAATTAACTTGAATTCCACAATTTTAATTATAATATAAGAGCTGTCTTGATAAATTTTGATAATATAGTGTAACTACTTTTTATATTGTTTAGTAAATCAAACAATAATATTATGGGATGTTTAAATCCATGGTCGATATTCTCATTTCTAATAGGCTCACATTTTCATTGTTTAACTGATGTCTAACCTTCTTTTTAATACTGTGTGTATGTCTCAGTGATTAAAATGCCTATTTGTAGATTTGAAACAAAATGTCTTAAATCTATGTCATCCACTATAATCAGTTAAATATCTCCAAAATTATTCAGTAGAAATTTTAACCTGGAAACTCACTCTTAAACATTTAAAAAGCTATGACAGAATATGCTATGAAAACATTTCAATATTGACAATCATTAATCTCTTGCAAGTTATAATAGGTTTTCACTGTATCTATACTTCAGTTAATTCTGTTTATATAGTCCTCATTTCCATTTAGAGTAATAATAGTAAGCAGATGATTCCCATTTTCTTAGTTTCAGAAATGAAATTTCTTAAGTCAGTGTAATATTTAATGTTAGCTTGTCTATTTTATAATGAGACTTCTAAAGGGACAACAATAATCTTTGGGATAAGTAGCACTTTCTACAATATTATAATGAGCAAAACAAAGGAATCTATCAAGTATACTTGGCTTATAGATCATTTTTGTTCACATATTTTGGAATCCACGATTAATTATTGATGTTCACCTACTCTATAACAATTATTTCTTGAAAGAAAAGTTTCATTTTTATACACTGAAAAAATTAGTTAATATTTTAAATATTTTGTTTTTTATTATGGTATTTTAATCTATATGTGGAGATTTTAAAACTAAAGGTGTTTAGTTTTAGAGCAGAAATCCTCTAGGCAACCGAGTCTGTAGTCTCCATTTAGACATCTTTATTTTTCTATTTATGAAACTCATGATTTATGAGACTGGACTTTCTTCCTCCCTGAAGCTATGGTGTTACCAAGCTAATGCATAGGAATGATAGGAACTGCTTCTTCTTTTCTGTTCTGTATAAAGCAAACAAAGAGAAGAAAACCTGACAGAATTTCAAAAGTGTCAATCAAGCAGCAATTGCAGAGTTGAAAAGTACCAGGCGGTCCTGACAAGCTGACAATATCTACGACTCTTGATAGAAATCACTTTGAGTCTGGGTGACTAGCAAAAGGTGATGTCTGACAGCTGATTTATACAAGTAACTAAAGAAGGCAGCCAGAAGAAAGTGAATGTATTAAAGACTGAGAATTGAGCAGGCCATGAGGAAAGGTGATGGACATCTAATTTTCCCTGCAACCACCATAATGACACTTCCCCTTATTTTTACAATTCCTTCTTACATTTCTTTAAAACAAGTAAGTCTGAGAGTAAAAACAATAATACAATTATCTGTATAATAGTTTTCTTAAGTTTTTTTTTATTATTTATTATTTCTTTTCACTAAAATGTTACCCCCAAAAGTCAAATATTTTTGTGTGACTCATTGAGACCCAGAACCTCAGTGGTAGACTAGGACCTTGCACATAACAGACATTCAGTAAACCTTTTTGTATTGTATGAATGAGGTAAACCAATGATGCGATTGTGTGCAACTGTCAATTCTTTTAACAGAAGCCATGCTGGTGTTTCATGTCAATTTTTAAGACAACGTAAAAACAGCGAAAAAAATTTATATCTTGTCCGAGGTATTGAAAATACATAGTTAAAGTGTTAGGGTAAACCATACATCATTATCATTGTATAGATGTGTTAGAGTCAATTTGTTAATGATTTTATTTTGGAAATGTAGGTTTCCTTACATGTTGAGTTTCTCAGAATTAAAAAGTGAAGGCTTATGCACACCAAGATCAATGTCACCTTCCTTCACGAGTACAAAGACTAAAATTCCCAGCCCTGCTATACTCAAGCAAGATCATGTGACTAATGCAGAACAATGAACAGAAGTGGTATTGTTTTTATTAAACATCTCAAAAAGCGATATTGATCACAAACTTTAAGAGAAAAAACATTTTCATTATCATTGAAATCATTTCCTGGTCATGATTCCTACTGAGATGCAACCATTAAAGTTTGTAACTGTTCTTTTTTCCTTTATACTCTGCATCATTTTTCGTGGTCCTCTTCAAGGGGAAAATGAATTACATTACAGACACATTTATGTTTGAGTTTTCAAAATTTGGTCAAATGTTGATAAGAATGAAAATTACTTGTGCAGTTGGAGCTAACATGTGCTTTATGGCACTTAAAAGTATACACTGCCAAAAGAATGTGTAGTATACATATGGATGGAATTTGTGGCATTTATCAATACAGCAAAAAGGAAAAAAGAGCAAGAAAGAAAAGAAAGCAAGAAAAAAGCAAGAGGGCCAGGTGTGGTGGCTCACACCTGTAATCCGGACACTCTGGGAGGCCGAGGCAGGAGGATTGCTTCAGCTAAGGAGTTCGAGACCAGCCTGAGCAAGAGCAAGACCCCGTCTCTACTAAAAATAGAGAAAAAACAAATCAACGAGGCAACTAAAAATAGAAAAAAAATAGCCAGGTATAGTGGTGAGTGCCTGTAGTCCCAGCTATGGAGGAGGCTGAGGCAGGAGGATCACTTGAGCCCAGGAGTTGAGGCTGCTGTGAGCTAGGCTGACTCCATGGCACTCTAGCCTGGGTGACAGAAAGAGATTCTGTCTCCAAAAAAAAAAAAAAAAAAAAAAAAAAAAAAAAAAAAAAAAAAAAAAAAAAAAAAAAAAAAAAAAAAAAAAAAAAAAAAAAAAAAAAAAAAAAAAAAAAAAAAAAAAAAAAAAAAAAAAAAAAAAACCTGACAAATCCAGAAAGCAAAAAAGGAAAGAAAACGAAGAAAGGGAAAGAAAGAGAGAGAAAGAAAGGTGCTTTGCTAGCAGAACAAAGAAATAAAGCTCAGACCAGAAGTAAATGAAATGGAAACCCAAAAACACAATATGAAGGATCAATGAAATAAAAACTTGGTTCTTTTAAAAGACAAACATCAATATGCTTCTAGCCTGATTTACAGAAATAGAAGAAAAAGGACTCAAATAAGCTCAATCAGAAATAAAAAAGGAAAAATTACGACTGATACCACAGAAATAAAAAAAAATATCATCTGTGACTACTATTAAGTCTTCAATGAACAGAAACTAGAAAAATCTAGAGGAAATGGATAAATTTTTGAAGCACATGATTTTCTAAGCTTGAATCAGGATGAAAAGAAATCTCGAACAGACGAATAATGAGTAACAAGATTGAAACGGTAATAAGAAGTCTCCCAAAAAGAAAAAGCCACTGACCAGACAGATTCACAGCCAAGTTGCATGAGATGTACAAGTAAGAATTGGCATCCATTCTATGACACTGTTCCTTAACATTGGAGAGAATCCTCCCTAACTCATTCTATAACGCTAGTATCATTTTGATACCAAAGCCAGCAAAGAACACAACAAAAAAGGAAGTACAGACCAATATCCCTTGTAAATACAGATACAAAAATTTCAATAAAATACTAGTAAACCAAATTCATCAGCACATCAAGAAAATAATCCACCATGATCAAATAGGACTCATCCTAGGGATGCAAGGATGGTTCAATATACGCAAATCAATAAAAGTGATTCACCACATAAACAGAATTAAAAACAAAGACCACATGATCATTTCAATAAATGCAGAAAAAGCATTCAATAAAATCCAGCACCCTTCATGATCAAAACCCTCAACAAACTGGGCATATAAGGAACTTACCTTAAAATAATAAAAGCCATATATGCCAAACCTATAGTCAACAACATAGTGACTTGGGTAAAGTTGAAAGAATTCCCTCTAAGAACTAGAACAAGACAAGGATGCCCACTGTCACCACTTTTATTCAACATACTACTGAAATCCCTAATCAGAGCAATCCGGCAAGGGAAAGAAATAAATATTATTCAAAGCTAGAAGGTCAAACTATCCCTGTTTGCTGATGATATAACCTTACACCTAGAAAATCCTAAATACTACACCAAAAGACTCCTAGAATTGGTAAATAAATTCAGTAAAGTTTTAGGTTATAAAATTAATGCCTACAAATCGACAGCATTTCTATACACCAATAACAATCAAGCTGAGAGTCAATTCAAGATCTCAATATCATTTACAGTAGCTACAAAGAAATAAAACACCTAGGAATATACTTAGCCAAAGAGGCAAAAGACCTCTACAAGGAGAACTATAAAACATTGATGAAAGAAAACATAGATAGCACAAATAAAAAATACACCATGCTCATTATTGATAGAATCAACATTGTTAAAATGTCATACTTCCCAAAGTGATATACAGATTCAACACAATTCCAGTGAAAATTCTAATATCAGTTATCACAGATGTAGAAAAAATAATTCTAAACTTCATACGGAACCAAAAAAGACCCTGAATAACTAAAGCAATCCTAAGTAAAAAGAACAATTCTGAAGGCATAACATTACTTGACTTCAAATTATACTAAAATATTATATGTATATTAAAAAATGTTCAACATTAGTAATCATCAGGGAAATGCAAATCAAGACCATAATGAGACATCATCCTACCCTAGTTAGAGTCAATATTATCAAAAATATGAACAATAACGAATGTTAAAAAGGGTGTAGAGTAATGATAACTCTTATACGCCATTGAGGGGATCGTAATTAGTCAATCTATTCTGGAAAAGAATGTGGAGGTTTCTCAAAAAAATTGAAAATAGAATTACCATATGATCTTGCAATCCCACTACCAGGTATTTACATAAAGGTGGAAAAATCAGTACATCAAAGATACCTTTACTGCCATGTTTATTGCCGCATTATTCACAATAGACACAATATGGAATTAACTTAAATGTCCATCAACAAATGTATGGATAAAGTAAATATAGTATATATACATAATGGAATACTATTTAGCTGTAAATATTATTGATATCCTGTCATTCGCAGCAATACAGCTGAGCCTCAAGGTTACTATGGTAAGTGAAATAAGTCAGATACAGAAAGATAAGGTAAATATTATATTTTCTCAT
This sequence comes from Indri indri, assembly GCA_004363605.1. Taxonomy (NCBI): domain Eukaryota; kingdom Metazoa; phylum Chordata; class Mammalia; order Primates; family Indriidae; genus Indri; species Indri indri. The sequence goes on along the minus strand of RJWJ010001536.1, from coordinate 84,498 downwards.
ATGTGGGAGTTAAAAAAAACTGAAGTCATAGAAGTAGAGAGTAGAATTGTGGTTACTATAGTTTTGGAAGGGTAGAAAGGAGGGGACCATAGTGAGAAGTTGGTTAATAGATACAAAATTATACCTTGATAGGAGGAATAAGTTCTAGTGTTCTATAGCACTGTAGGGTGAGTATACTTAAACTATAATTTATTGTATATTTTTAAAAATCTAGAAGAGAGAGGATTTTGAATGTTCCTAGTAAGGGTATATATACATATACACAATTATTATTATTATTTTGGGTCAACTAAAGCCACAAGAAAAGAAAAAGAAAAAAGAATATTGTTACGCTGTATGTGGTAATCTGTGACTTGCTTTTTTCTCCTCAACAGTGCATTTCTTGTATTCATTTGCTATTTTGTCAATTTATTTCCACCAATGCAATTTCATTTTATAAATAAATAATTTATTTTTATTCTATTATGAATGGCTATTTTGTTTGTTGTTTTTTGCTAATATAAACAATGATACTATCGTAGTCTGTTTGTGTTGCTATAAAGTAAACCTGAGGCTGGGTAATTTCCAAATAAAAGAGGTTTATTTGGCTCACAGTTGTTCAGGCCACACAGGAAGCATAGCTCTGGCATGTGCTTCTGTTGAGGGCTTCAGGCTGCTTCCACTCATGGTAAAGGGGACCGGGTGGGTGCAGGTAATCATGGTGAGAGGAGGTGGCAAGAGACAGGGAGGGATGTACCAAGTTCTTTGTAACAGCTAGTTCTCATGAGAACTAAGAGTGAGAACTTGCTCACTCTTAGGAGAGTGGAACCAAGGCGTCCATGAAGGATCCATCCTGATAATTCGAACACCTTCTACCAGGCCCCACCTCCAACATTGGGATCAAATTTGAACCTAAGACTTGGTGGGGCCAAACAAACATATCCAAACCATTAGCAGCTGTTATGAACATTTTTGTACAAGTCTATCGTTGCCTATGTTGAAGAATTCCTCTGAAGTGTATTTCTAGGATTTAAAGTGCGAGGTTGTAGAAAACGTGAGCCTTCATATTTGAAGGATAATGCGAATTTCAACATGACTATACCAACGTACATGTTCACCAACAAGATATAAGATTTTGCCTTGATCCACATTTTCTCTAACGCTCAGTATTTGACTGTTAATTTTTGCCAATCTAGTGATTATTAAATTGTAACTAAGTTCACATTTCCTGAATTACTAGAAAGGTTTGGCATCATTTTATATATTTATTCACTGTTGATGTTTCTTCTTCTCTGAGGATGTTACTTTTCTCTGAAATTAATTAGTGTTCCCAATCTTGCCGTATTTGTTGAATGAAAAAGCCTTCTCCATTGGTTTGTGATATTTCCTTTATTATATAATATGTTTTACATACTAGGGTTCTTTTCAAAGTTATCCATTTTGTTTCATTGATCTGTCAGTTCTTTGCCAATATTATGTGGTTTTAAGCACCAAAGATCTATATTACTATTTATTACATGGTGGTGTGATTTTAATATTCCCTTTGTTGAAGACTTTATAAGCCATTCTCATTCCATTTTTATTATATAATTCAATGTTACAATCATTTTTGCTAAGCTGTAAATTGTTTTAAATTTTGATTGGTAAAAAAGTATTTTATTTTTAATATTTTATCTCATTAAGAAACATGGTATGTTTTTCTCTTTTATCTTTAAGAATCATAATTTTATTTCATTTATGGTATTTTACAAGAAGAAAATCTTTCTTAGTTTTCTTTTCTGTGCTATTTCTCTAACCCAGCAGTTTATGGGTTTTGGCAGATAGATAACAATAGAAAAACTGTACCAAAAACAATGTATTTGGGAAGAAGGGAATAATATTTCACGTTGAAGTTATGTTAATAAGTATGACATATTTCTCTATCACTTTCCATCTTTTGTGTATTTAGCTGTGATCTATATACTGATTCTTTTGTAAATTCTACTTTCCAAAATGTAACTGTATTCTCAATGTAATTCTCAGTTTCATGTAGAAAAAGGATCTGCCAATAATAAAGACTGAAAACTAAATAGAGGAGAAATAAATCAATTTTAGCTATATTTTCAAAACCAGCAAACCTAAACTTTTATAAATTACTATGACCCAAGACAGTAAACCATGCAATAAAAGAAACAGGTAGCAATCTTTGTCAGGGAATGTTTTAGAATATAAAGCTGTGTGAACACAGTACTTTTATACAGTGGCTAATAAAAGTTCTCTTTCTGCCACTTATGTTCTGTTCCTTTATTATTGATTGTCTGTTTCAGAGGTTTTCTGAAACTTGGCATATTTTGTGGCGGACATGGGTTACTCGTTTCAATGAATTTATTTTTACTATTTTGAAATTTTGGTGGTAGTAGTGAAACTATACTTGACATTAATAATTTTGGATTGTAATTTAAATCTTTTCATAATTGATGAAATGCAGATGTTTCTGACAGCTACAAGAGAAACATAGCTTTTCTTTTCCCCACTTAGTTATAAACCAGGCTTACCCTTGGTTTCACAATGCTATTGAAAAAGAGATATTTTTTATTTTTTCACTAGTTTATTGACCTTATATTTCGGGATTCATAACAAGGTGTGTACTGTCTGGGGGATGGACACGCTTATAGCTCTGATGCGGGTGGGACAAAAGCAATATACATAACCTAAACATTTGCACCCCCGTAATATGCTGAAATAAAAAAAAATAAAAAGGTAGGATAAGACTTTTATTTTTTATTAATGAAAATCATTTTTTAGAAAACATGTTTTATGATATAAATCTAAAAAAGGTTTTAATATGCATGTCTTACATTTCATTGTTTGGAATCATGCTTTTTGTTGAGAATCTGATCAAGTGCCTAATGGCTACAAATGTAACAGTCGCTTAACAACATGGCAGTCTCCATGGAAACAAAATAGCAAGATATCACTGTAGTAACATAGGTTAATGTACTATATTTTCACAGTGTAGTAGTTCTGCCAAAGAACCAAAGAATTACTTTTTAAAAATACATATGATGGTAAATCAATGTAATATTTAAATAGAAAAAACAACTTCTTACATAAGATCTATTTATGTCAAATACGAAATAATTCACTTTAGTCATTATTCTGAGTACCTCCTACCTACCATAATAAAAAAGCTTATGATGAGAAATAGGGCTACTCAGTTAAACTGTCTGCAGACTCTGAGTTCAAGGAAAGTCAAGAATGAGAAAGCAATAAACCTGAACTATAATACAAACTGAAAATTGTAATGTAAATGGCACCAATGCTGAAGATGGTAATGGCAATGACATACTATGTAGCAGGAAATCTCCTAAGAATATTTATACTAAAAATGTATATCCTACTAGACAGATATAAAATTATTCCTATAACACTGATAAGAAAATTAGCCTACAGAGAAGTCAATTTTTAAAAAAAATTTGCTAAAAAGTGTAGCAACTGAAAGATTGGGTTCCCAATGATTTCGTATCTTCAATGTCTCATTCATAGTAATTAAATAATCAGATTTAAAGATGTAGTGATGTCGCAGATATAATTAGTAAATATTTGCTATCATGTAGTTAATATATGATAACAGTGATCAAGTGTTAATTTCATTGTCTTCAACAGGAAAAAAATAACCTCTTCAATACTTGTTAAAAAAAGAAACTAGGCTATGATTTAATCAAACAAGAATAATTTACTGACCAATATCCAACTACCCTCAAAAAGGTTACTTGAGCAACACAATTAAAGATTATCTTTTTCAATATTTTCAATCAAGTAATTCTTTATTTAGACTCCACTATTCTTCCACTTTAAGAGAAATACATTTATTATTATATCCATAGTTAAAGCAACTGATTTTTTCTCCCCTGAGTTTCACTTGCCTATCTGTCACAGACCAACCTCCAAAAACTACCCTGGATTTCTTTTTCCTGATATCTTAATGCTCTTCCATATTTTATTGCATTTTCTTGGATATATTCCTTTGGGATTACTATATGCACCATTAATTTCCTTTCACTTTTTTAAGAATAACACTTATATTTGACTCTACAATTTACATTTAAATAATTTAAAAATTTTCAGAAAAAAAGTGATCTCTTAATACAAAATGGACTGTGCTTTCTTTTTTTAAAGACCATTAATGTGTTATTGCATAAACTTTTAATATGATGAATGTTCTGGATAATTATTGATGTGTGACAAACAACCCCATCCTTAGGCACATAAAAAACAACATTCCCTTCTTGTGATCATCTATCATAGGGGATTGATTGGGCTCAACTAAACAACCATTGCTCAGTTTTTCATTCAAACAGTAGGTGGGGCCAGAATCATTTAGAAAATTTCTTACAGATGCCTCCTGGGTTTGGAAGACTTAATAGTTGGATTTAACTGAGGCTCTGAGGACATCTGCCTCTGTGTGGTCTCCTCAGCATGATAGCCACAGTGTAACTAAACCTCTTACTTGGCAGCTGGAGATTCCCAGAGCTTGTGTTCTAAGAGAAACCAGCTGAAGCTACATGCCCTTTTCTAACCTAGTCTTAGAAATCATGCTACATCACTTCGATTCATTCTAATCATCAAGAAAGTCACAAAGATTAAGTTCAAAAGAGGACAGCATTGACTCCACTCTTCATGAGAAGAGTATGAAAGTATTTGCAGATATGTCTTAAAATCACAGAACAGAAGATGGCTATGCTTTTATTTAAACTATCAATTTATAAAACTCTTTATTTGAAATAAAAATGTTACTTATTTCAATCAGAGACACATGTATTTGCCATAAAGATTTTGCATTTTTAAGTCCTCAGTATATTTGGCTGTCTCATTTAAAGGATGTTTCAACAAGTTTTCTGTACCTGAAATATTAAAGTGCATCAAGAATGCCCACTTGAATTCTGGTGTGTAATTATGGAAACTTAGTTTGCAGAATTTGTAAGCAATCATGTGGACACACAAGTAGAAAATAAGGCTAATCTTTTTCTGCCACTTTCATTCCTGCCTACTCATTCACCAGGCAATAAAATGCACCATGATTTTGCATAAATTGAGAGACCTTTACAAAAATACATTCTGCTATTACAATAGCCCATGGTGTATGGCTTCATTTTTTTCCACATTTCACACGATGGAAAATAATAATTTTAAAGTCATTATCTCTTTCCAGAACAATAGTTTGGAGGAACAGGTGCATGTCGTCTCAGTCTCAGTCTGGAGCTCATTTCAATAAACTGAGATTAGCTGCATTTTTTTTAAAGACAGCACTATTAGTTGTCTCATTTGTTATAGCCATTCTTTGCCATTCTAACATCTGTCAAAGTCCACACAAATAGCCCCCTAGAGGAAGCAGATGTCACAAAGTTCTAATTTAGATGTTTGTTTTGCCTCATAGACAAAATCTGGACAGTAAACATCCTGGTCTGTTAAGCACCATTAGCAAATGCAAATTGTTGATGAATTTTTTTGATTAGTGTGTCACTGGTTTTGAAATGCTCATCTCAGTGATTAGTATTGGAAAAGACACAATATTACCAGATGCTGAGCCCTTAAATAAACAAGGCAAACAGATAGCATATAGGTACATAGGTAGGTAGGTAGGTAGATAGGTAGATACAAAGATATACTTAGCTAAGTATTGATATGTCTGAAAGTCAAGTGTTATTTTGTAATCACACTTATACTCATATAAAAGATGCTAAGTTGACTTAATATTGAGACATAATCGATTTACCCACAGAATGTTGCACCATGCATAAAACTTTTTCCAAAAATAGAAATATTAGCTATTCATTAGTGAAGAAAGAAGGAATAGATGTGCTTTTATGAAACGGTAAACTACATTGCTGCTTTTGGTTTTATGTTGTATTTTATTTTACTTATACATTTTGGGCATGCATACCCATATTATTTCTGAATAAATATGGGCAGGTGATTTTAGAGTTTATTTATTACACTGTAGCATTTTCATTCCTCTGCTTATATATTAATTTAAAAAGCACAAGAATAAGTGAACCGAATGAGGTAATTTGGTAAAAATGATCTCTTTATACTCCATGATAAATGACTCAACCAATCAGGTTCTTTCTTGAGACATGAGGACATGACAGCTAAAGGTAAACATTGTAGCTTTGTCATTTGTAGCCAATGAAGGGGGAACAATGACTAAGGTAGCATGCTTAGTGAAAAGAATAACATTGTAGAGTAGCCTGCATTTGTTCCTGTGTCCTGAATAAGCCTCTATCCTCTGAGTGGTAAGGTGTTACATGTATCACGTTATGATAAGAAAGGCAAATAAATAATGAATAAAAATGTAGCAATTCAAGGGGATAGATCACAGGCTTATATAAAATCGGGTATAAATCTCTTCACTTTTTTGTCATACGTCATAATACCATGCTTTGTGATGATATACCTTAGATAGTTTTTTTATATTTTATCATACTATACATTCTCACCACTAAACATCAAAGGTAAAACTTCAAAGGAATACATGTGACTGGTTATACAAAAATGTACACAAACTGAAGATTCCTATGTTGATGTAAGTTAAGCACACAACTAATATATAATAAATAAATTTGATATATATTATATTTTGTGCATTTATTAATAGTACATATGTCAGCAATTTGGGGAAAAAAGTCTGAGAAGGCAGCTAGTATTTTAGGTGATTTACAAATAGAAAGAGTATGTACAACTTTTATTTTTTAAATAAGAAAATAGGAAACGCCATTGTTCTGACTTCTTTTGACAAGTTTCTGTTCATGTTCTTTGCCCACTTTTTGATAGGGTCGTTTGATTTTTTCTTGCTGATTTTCCTGAGTTCTAAATAGATTCTGGTTATCAGCCTGACATTGTAGACACAAAATATGAAAATAAAGATTGCCCAGAATTTCTGAGTAAATAAAGTTTATGACAGAATGATTGTGAACGTATTAATATCTCAGCAGGGTGCTTGCCACATAATAGACACACACTACATGTTGGATCTCTGTATTTGACTTTATTTTTAAATTTTCATTTTCCTTATGTTTTTAGGTATTTGCAGGATAACAAACAAACTTTTTCAGAGAGCAGGTAGGCTAGGTCAAAGACTAAAGCCAGCTGAGTTTAAGGAGATAGGAAGCTGTGAGGTTTATGTCAGAGTGGAAAGCTTATGTTATATTGCTGCTATGTGAACACACTACTTGACTGTTATAACCTCATAATAATTCAAAAATATATATTTTATGTAAACTCTTTCAAGTTGTGTTTTTTTTCAACAAATGAATCTTATTTCAAACCCTAGGCAGGACAAATAAATATTGTTTGTGGAACAGAGCTGTTTGCGACATCTGATTTTGGTAATGTAATTAATAAGTTGACCGTATTTATTGTCATGTTCTATGATGTGCTTATATTACCAGTAATAGAGAGGAAATTTTCATGGTTAGTATGCTAACTTTCATACTGACTGATTAATTAATGATACTTATTAGCAGCAAAGCATGTAGGAACAGTAAATATGGCATAATGGAAACTCAGGAAATGTGATTGTAGTATGAATACCTATCTCAGTGCTGATAATATAATTGATTTCTTTGGGATTCACTTTTCATACCTGAAAGTGAAAGAGTTGGATTAGAAGATATTTAAGACTCATTTCAATTCCTAAGTTCCATGGTGAAAAGTACAGCATCAAAAATCACTTCTGAAAGCTTAAATATTGACATTAGTAAACCAATTAGAACCAATTGATATGGTTTCTACTAAGGATAGCTAAGAAACAATCTCCTTGAGGGCAATTCCTATTTATTATTTGTATATTTTTTTGAATCAAGTATTGCTCTCTTGCAAGGGTAGTATGCTCCATATTGTTAAAAATATTTATTTTGATAAACTTTAAAGTTAAATATTGTATTGCTATGAAAAATATCAATACAGGAATATAAGGAATCTTTCACATCTCTTTGCATCACTCTGAGTAAAGATTAGCTCTGTGTAGGAAGAGAAAGAATATTCTGCAGAGAAAATTTTTTCCACTGAAATATTATTCATATTTATCCAAGATGACAGCATTATACCAGGTAAAGCACTTAATATAAATGAAAAATAGACCTAAAAAAACAAGAATCTATACCTAATTTTATCAAAATATTTCTTATTAATAAATAGTAAATTCTAAAACAAACCAACAAAAATTATCTCTTGTTCTTTGGAAAGTATCATATGTTAAGGAAGAAAATATATTTTTAATGAAGTATAATCGTCTTGCTTGGCAATAGGGAAACATTTTGTCCCTGAGAGTGTATTCTACCAAAGATGGCATAATGATTAATGACAGAAATGCTAGATGAATGGTTATCATCAAAGTTGCCAAAACTTTGATTCCTTTGCCAGATATATTTTATCTAACATAGTCTTTGGTGTAGCTATGCATTATTTATGCAGAAAACTGTTATTTCATTCGTGAATAATTTAGCAAGCACACACTGGATGATGGGAAGTTGAGAAAGAAATCTGCCATTTTTTTCTGATGTAAGCTGTGCATATACAGAGCTCAGTAACAAATGTTACTGTCAACAATGTGCCCAATAGATAGCTTTGAAGATTATATTACTCTGTGATTAAGAAAATTGAGGAAAGCTCTGGCATCACAACTTAGGAGGGTTTACTTGTTCTTTTTTATCTATAAGTTTTACCATTGTGTAAATTAACAACTATGACAGAGTTAATAGCATGTAGCCCCGTATTAGGAATGGCTCCTGTGAATGAAATTGATTTACATTTATTAGTATTATAATAACTTGATATATATTACTAAAGAGTTTTCTTAAATTTACAGCTGTGTTTTGCTAATGTGTGTTACATTAGCAACTTGATATACATGAAGAATGTATGTTGACACTCTTTTTTTAGTGTACACCTAAATCTTAGCATGTTTAGAGTAGGGCTAAGCAGTTGATGTCTAATTTTAACATGTGGTTAAAATGATAGGCAAACAATCAAAATCTCTTTTACGAAAAATAATAATGCCTTCTTTTTTATGTCTCCCTTAGGAAAAGGGGATCTGATATGACAAAAGAAGAGCTTTATTTTAACTTATTAATTATTCAGTGAATGTAATTTTAATGAAACATTTCATCAAAACATTAATATCTTGAAACTTAGACTTCTGATTCTGGTAACAATTGGCTTGTAATTATGACCAATCTCTGCCAAGAATACCATGAAAAACATGAATAAAATTTAATAAAAATAATCACTGCAATAAAAACATTCAAAGGTTAACCACACAGTAAGGGGTTTCTGGGTCAAATTCTAGGAGAAGACAAGAAACCATAAGCATACATTTAGTACTTGAAACAAGTATTAATGGGGTTTTTTAATTTAGAAGAAGCTCATCTAATAACTTAAGGTTCAGATTTTATAATATTGAGAAATAAGGTAATGTCAGAGTTCTGGGCCTTTGTAGCTAAAGAGGAGTGTTTAATGTACTTGTGTTTTAATCTGGAATCTCATATGGTTACATGTTCAGAGTGAAACGCAAGTAAAACTGTGCTCCTGTGGACTTTCAACCTGTCTCATGTCACCTGGATAATACAGCTCACCTAAAACTTAGAGCTTGAACTAAGGTTGTCCTGTCTTGAGTGCCCCTGCCCTTTGGGTGTCTGACACAGGAAGTAAAGAAAGTATATTTTCAGGTAGTTAATATCATGCTAGACCTGCAATTGTTATTATATGAATAAATAAAGTTTTAAGTTCTATATCTTGTACACATTCAGTGTATACTAAAACATGAGGACTTTAAATGCCATGCTTGAGAAAAAGGAACGATAGACAAGAGAAGCTGATTCAAAAAAATACATGAGATTTTGGAATTATACTTACCTATTATGTAAGAGAGGCAGGAGGAGAGAGAAGGACAGGCAGTGAGAAGCTTTAAAAAGAGATTATAAAGATGATAAAGTCGCATATTAGATTTAATAAAGAACCAAAAGGAATTTCTGGAACTAAAATGTGTTTTAAAAATTAACTCCTGTACTCAGTTTATGAATTTGACAACATTAGGACCATCTGACAGAGACGGTGAACTACTTAGAGATGAGAATTAATTTTCCCAAATTTTACCTGGAGTGATAAAAATGATAGAAAATACAGAGGAAGGAGTAAAATACTTGAACTAGAAATATCTTAATATATATTTAATCTGAGTCCCAGTAAGAGAAGAGAAAGAATAGAAGACAAATAACATTGGAACAGTTAATGAATCATATTTTTTTTTTTGAAAGGACAAAAACCACCAACTGGAAAATTCTACGGTCCTAAAGAATCCCGAAAATAATAAATAAAAAAAAAAATCTCCATTAGATACTTCATAGTGAAACTACAGAAAGCAAAAAAGTAGAAAATATTAAGTGCTTTAAAGGAGTGAAAGATTGTTAACTAATTCCCAAAAGCAAAATGGTCAGAGTAAAAATTTGGAATTATCAATGAATCACAGAAAATTGACTGTATTCTGTTATTTTATACTCCTCATGCAATAAATAAAAGATATCGAGGGAAACTCATTATCAATTTTATGCCAATGGATCTCATAATTGTGATGAACTTTGAAAATTTCTAAGAAAAATGAAAAATGGAAAGTGCTGTCTCTTATAAGAGAGATGTGGATCAGCTTTTCAAACTATTAGGGTTTGGGGTATCTGAAGAGCGAACATTCTCAGTAGTACTTATCTCGGTTACAACTCGATTTCTTAGATCACTCCTGGTACCACATTTTTAGGTCCTCTGAGAAGCAGACAACAAGATGGATTTTCCTGTGTACAAGATTTTTTGGACAAATTCCTGTAAAAATAAGTGGGGTGTTTGTCTAGCAGAGGTACGCATAGAGAGTCTTTAAAACACGTGCAGATCTGGCATCAGTGAAAGCAGAGGTATAAGGAAGGAAGGTTGTGTAGTAAGAGTCTCTGACTGCCATGCAGATCTCAGTTTGTGTTGGCCGGGATGATGGGGAATCCTCAGTCAAAGACACCCGTGGAGGAGCGCCGTGTTTCACAGGTGTAAGCCTCCATTTGTCTCTCTGCCACGCTCAAATATTGGCTGGGAGCAGCCCAGGGAGAAAATGGCATCTGTGGAATGTGGTGGTAGATCGAATGGGATGGCAACTGGAGCCATCAGTCAACTGTGTCCCTCACAGCAGTGGATTCGAAGGCACATTTTTATGTGCACCATAACTGGACATTGCTGTAAATGTTAACATAGTGCAGTGACTCTGTATTGTTTTCTTTAGTGTTGATTTTTATGTCTACTGGATAATTAAATTCTTTAAAGTCATAAACTCTGTCTCCCATATAGTGCTCATGACTTAATATATCTGCTCAGTTATGTTAGCTTCCAGAGGCAGGTATTTTCTCTCGGTCTTCTTGGAGTGGTCTCTTGCCGGTTCCTGTTTAGTTTAGTAGTCAGCAAAGATATGGGTTGAGTTTATTCTCATATTGTATAGCTCAATAATTCTACAGTTATCTTACTTCTGGTATAATGATCTCTTTTCTATACATCCAGATAACCTGCCAGACCAGAGCTGTGTACTCTGGCATTCTAAGATAAAACGTCCTCAAATTGATGCTGCCCAAGATGAGTTCAGGCTGGGAAACTGGATTCATTATAAAAACTATCAATTCACAAAGCTCATCTGGCACATTTTTGTCTTTCAGATATAGACTGTTTACTGCCTTCTGGTTGCGTTATAAAGTTCCCAAGTATTCAACCAAGGAATACTTACACTTTAGCAGTAAGCCAATAATTTGGGGAAAAGTTAATACGCAGATTTTGAGATTTACCCTACCTACAGTTCCTTTTCTGTCAGAATCACACCCCCAACCCTAACTCCTGCTAAATTTTCAGCTTTTTTCACAAGCCCCCAACACTGTTCCCTGAAAATTTGAGAGAGTAAAGCTGTGGTTTTCTTACGGTGCTAAGGAAATAGGAAAGCACCCCTGGCAAAAAACATAAATTTCTGTTCTTTATAAGTTACCCAATCTCAGATATTTTGTTATAGCAGCACAAATGGACTAAGGCAACCACTCCTAGTAGCACAATTGAGAGAAAATACAAATAATTGACAAAGTATAAAGAGCTCAAATATATTAATAACAACAAAAAGGTAAAGAAGTAAATAGGAAATTGAGTCTAAGTGAGCAAATACTTGGCAGAAGGAAAACTCAATGAGCACTAGCCTATGAGAATTGAATCAATATCATCAATGATGACAAAATAAAACTAAAGTACTTTTAAAGTTCGTTACACTCATTACTTCAGGAAAAATAACTCTAAAATATCTGATGGTGATAGATTTTGCAGTGATACATAGAAAAATAAAACTGCTGTGAGAGTCTAACGGGTAGGAATGATACATTCTACTTCAGGATAGTAGTTTCCTCTAATAAGATGCAAGATAATAGGATTGGTGAGATGTAAAAGAGGTCCATCCCTAAACTATCTAATATTTAATTTTGAAAAAATATATGGAGCAAATATGGCAAAAATATTTCCTTTTGTAAGATCTTTGCTGTAGTTTTATTTAGAGTATTCTTATTACAAAAAGATTTAATAGTTGGTATAAAAAGTATTATCATAATTCCTAGAAAGATCTGGAAATACAACTTCAATTGTGATTCCTTAGCACAGAGTTCAGTAATAGACCAGACTATACCAGCTAGGAGGATCTGAGAACCATTAGTGATTTCACGTTTACGTAAGAATATAATATCCTGTGGCCATGTTATTCATGGTGTAGTTTCAAAATTCTTATTATACCTTCTTCAAATGAGGTAATTTTTGTAATACAGAAATAAATTATTTTCAGAAATTCTCCATTCTTTCATAGATACACGTGGGTACCGTTATGCTTATCAATGGTCTAATATAATCGTTACTCCCTCAGAAATGATCAGTTTTTAAACTCCAGAAACAGTTTTGTTCATTTGAGGAATAGATTTGTGTTTGTCTTATAGTCTGAAAATTTTGCCAACTGTTAGAATATTATTGGATAGAATTTTTGGAATAAAATTAGAAAATCTGAAGAAATTTGTGCCATCAGTAATAATTAATAAGCTAATGAAACATAAAATGTCAAGATGAAAATAGGGCACTAATGGAAACCAACTCTAGTTACCCACACTAAACTCCAACACTTTTTTGTCTGCCTTCTCTTTTGACTTTCTGATTACCATCTTTTTGTGTCCTTGAACTACTAACTAAACTACTTAATACTACACTTTTTGTTTCAGGGTTTATTTCTGGGAGTATCCAAACTAAATCACAACTTTATTGTGTAATACTGGTTCCTGGACTGCCTATTCCCAAGAATCGTTCCTGGCCTAATTGCTTTTAGACTCTGACTTCAAGCCAGAGAAAATAATCAGTGTTCCTATACAAGAAAGTTTCAGTTCTCATAACTTCAGTGTAACTCTCTTTTTAATTCTAATTATTTCATTTACTGATCTCATTGCATTCTCTCCACTTTACTTTTAATCCTTCACAGTTTTGACAGGTTTAACTCTAAATTTTGACTGATTTCTTCATGTTTCTGCTTCTTCCTCTTTTTGGATTATGAAATCTCCATGAACGACTTAATTCAAATCATGTGCTTTTTACTAAATCTTAGGATTTTTTTCGTACTTAGTATGATATAGGCAAATACATATCAAACAACTGTAGTTAAAAAGCAACAAAAAAAATGTAGATTATCACCCTCTGCTTCTGGGCTCTGAAGGAGCTATCTCTTCCCCCAAACAAGTATACCTGACTCCTATAAGAAATCATCAGAAATGTAATTATAGTTCTTAAGATTTAAGTGGATGCCTCATGTCTAAATAATTGTTTATATTTTTGAATAACACTTCAACTATTTCCACAATATGAATATTAATTGCAAAACTATTGCTTGTTTGACTTTATGCTTTTACTTGTACGAATTCTCAATGTATGTTTTTTTTTTGTCCTCATATTTCAATGATAAAATATTAAGTTCTCATATTGCTACTCATCTCTACAGGAGTGCTCCCAGTGCAGGAACACTTAAAACCGAAAATGGGAGAGTGAACTAGAGGGAAATGGTGGTACTTAATGTATTTGCTAACTCCTGAGTCAAACTTGAACATTAAGATACATTCCGTTGATTGTGATGAATTGGCAATATCAAAACAGGAGGAAGCGTGATGAGATGCTGTGAAGTGTATTAATGCTCTTAAGGCAATTAATTCAAGATGAAAATGAAGTGGATGCCACAGCAATGAGATGAGCGATTATCTTACAAAAGGAAAGAGGTGGTAAAGATGTAGAGAAGCATTATCCTTTTTTCACTAATTATACAGTCTAATCATTGTAGAATTATTTTATAGCTTTTCTAGAAAATCTTTTTGTAATCTTTTATTTTGATATCAATTCAAACTTACAGAAATGTGGGAATAGCATAAGAATCTCTTACATAGCATTTAACTACCAATTCACCGATAACTTCTGTTTCCCCAGCTTTTTCTTTATCAGCCCATTCTCTGTTTCTGTCTTTTTGTGTCTCTCTTTCTGTCTCTCTGTCATTGTGGCTGTAATTTGAATTTTCCTAATGATTAATAATATTTAGCATCTTTTTATGGGCTAATGTACAATACATCCATTTTCTTTGTAAAGTGTTCAAATCCTTTACTCATTATTTATTGGGTTGTTTGTTTCCTCATTACTGAGTTTTGAGATGTCTTTATACTTTCTTTATACAAATCGTTCATCAGATAGTGATTTGTTAATAATTTCTTCCAGTCTGTGATTCGTCTTTTCATTCTTCTATCGGTGTCTTTGGAAAAGAATATTTTTTTAATTCCAATAATATTATATATTATGTTTTAGGTGTTATATCCAGGAAATCTTTACTAATCCATGATCACCAGGGTTTATTTCCTATGTTTTTTTTTTTCTTTCTGAAGTTTTAAAAATTGTGCACAGGACTCTGAATTTGTTCTCTTAAATTTCCTGCATACTGTTAAGTTATAAAGACAAATTTTCTCCAATATACAATTTGACTAATAGTGTTCTAGGGAATGGTATTTTATTTCAAAAAGTTGTGAGCCATAATTTTAAAAAGCTAATATTTGTAAATCTTTTAGAGTAGGGCCTGGTTTATAATTGGCACAAGTGGCACCCTATGCCATTAAAAGTGTTAATGTACCTAAATAGTTTAAATAAAAATAGGATAAATAGGAACGTATTAAGAAGACTGCAAACAAATGAGAGAGAGGGAGAGAGATAATATGTTATAAATCAGTGCAGCAAATATTAGACATCATTTAAGGAATATATGTACAATAGTTGTTCAGAAATTATTCTTGTAACTGTTTTAAAGTATGATTTTTATAAAAAATATTTTATAATTTGAACTTGTTCAGTGCTATAATTTTCAGTGAATAATACTGTAAACAATTCATTAAATAGTTCGTATTTTTTATAAATTAAATGATAGTGAAAATACCAAACTTTCTCGTATAATTCCATAGCAATCCAAGAAACAAATCAAGATGCTTGCAAATGAAATGTGACATGTATATCTCATGTTCAATGAAAAATTTACACAATTAAATTGCCCTTTAATAACCTTCATATGCTCAATCCCCTAAGTAACCTTTTCTCTGTCTCTAGTGTAAACTGAGTTCAGATTTAGATATCTTTTGATGTGCTGGCAGTACCAAATATTCTTTGACAAATTATTTACAAATGTTAATGTTCCACTTTAGATCAGGCAATGTTTTAATTTAAGTCAGATTTACTTTTTATTTCTTTTCCCTGTTTCTCCATATTCATACTTCAGGGATCAGATTAAATTTTTAAAATAAGAAACCAACCAACCAAACAAACCAAAAAAAAGGGAGCAAAATATCAGACATTTGATTGAACTAGTGAAGTGTTGTGTTGAAAGCACATAGTCCGTAATTGACTATATCCAATTTAATTTAATTCACTCACGATTTTCATATTTATATTTTCCTGTACTTGTTTACATTAAATAAAAACAGTAAAAGGCCTTATGTAGTTTTGCATACAAAAACTTGAAATCCAGAATTAACTGAGACTCGATGTTTGATTTGTGCCCTATCTATTACAATATGTGGTATAGAGAAAAGGGATAATTGTGTTGTAAAGGAAGTGAGAACATTAATTTTTACTGATTTATTTCATAAAGGATAAGTCTAATTTTCTACATTTCTTTTCCTGGTAGATATATCTGTCCTTAAAATCCCCAACGAGACGGACAAGGATTCTTGAGGAAAAAATTAGCCAATAATCTCATTACACTCAGGAAGGACTTCTTCCTCTGGAATCTTATTTCATCATCACTTCCATGACTCTCAAATATAATTAAATTTGTGATTTCTTTTTTGTAATTTATCTGAACTTTCTGTGTTACAACAAGACAACCTTGCTTGCTGCTGCCTTACTATATCCTTTCTAGAGGTCAAGTTCAATAACATTTCATGTAGTATATTTGGGATTTAATCTACTAGTGTGGGTTTTTCCCCCATGTATATTCTTTTTTTAAATATATTTATAGGCCTTTCTGTGCTGTCCTTGTGTTAAATTTTATCCATCCCGCCATTTGCTTATTCCCTCTTCTTTTAGCATTCAATTATATTTCTCTCATTTATTTCTTTAAATAGTTGCCCTTGAGTTTTCAGTGCAGATATGTACAACTAATCCAAGTCCTCTTTCAAATAACACTGTCACCTCCAGATGGCTCTTACATTTAGGTTCCTTAAAACAGCAAATTTCCAATTTCTCTCTCCCATCCCTTAAAACAGTGCTGTCATTCATTTCAATTCCCTAGAAGATAAAATCGATGAATATTTAGCTGCTATTATTTTGAATAAACTATTACTTGATCAATTAAGAATGAGAAAATAACATATTTTATTTAACCTTCATTTATTCCTTCTCTAATACTATTTTTCCTTTGTGTATATCTGAGTTTCTGACCTATATAGTGTTCCTACTTTCTGAGAAACTTCTTTAGCATTTCTTTCAAGGCAACTCTACTGGCAACAAATTCCAACATTTTTCTTAAACCGAGAAAGTCTTTATTTCTCCAACACTTTTCACTGACAGAATTCTATTTTGGTGCTGTTTTGTTTTTTTTTCCCTCCCTTTCAACACTTTAAGTATTTCATTCAGCTGCCTTTTTGTTTGCATAGTTTCTCAAAAGATGTCTAATTTAATTCTTATCCTTGCTTCTCTATATGTAAGGTGTTTGTGTTTGTTGAAATTGTTTTTTCTGGCTTCTTTCATGGTTTTCTCTTTATCTTTGATTTTCTTCAGTTTCTATATAATATTCTTATATGTATATATTTTGGTATTTATTTTGCTTAGTGTTCCTTGAGCATCCTGGACCTATGTTTTGATGTGTATCATAAATATTGGGGAATTATTAGTCATTGTTGCCCTAAATATTTCTTTTCTTTCTTTTTCTCTTTTTCCTCCTTCTGCCATTCTCAGAAGTATTTTGTACATTATTTATTATCTCACAGCTTTGGGGAATGGCTATTCTGTCTCATTTTATTCTTTTTTTCTCATTGCATTTTAGTTTCAGAAGTTTCCATTGACATTTCTTCAGGCTCAATCATTCTTTCCCTTGATATGTCTAGTAAGCCCACCAAAAGCCTTCTGTATTTCTGTTACTTTGTTATTTCTCCCATTTTCTTTTGAATCTTTTTTAGTTTCCATTCCTCTGGTTACATTACCTATCTGTTCTTTCATGTTGTCTACTTTTTTATTAGAATTCTAAATATACAGTAACTTTAAATTCCCTGCCTGATAATTCCAACATCTCTGCCATATCTGAGTCTAGTTCTGATGTTTGTCTGTCTTGTTAAATTGTTTGTTTGCTGGTTGACTTTTGGAATGCTTTCTAATTTTTTGTTAAAAATCGTATACGATGTACTGAGTAGAAAGAACTGAGGTGAATAAACGTTTAATATGAGGTTTTATGTTTATCTGGCTAGGAGTTAGGTTGTGTTTACTCTCAGCTATAACTACAGGTGTTAGAGGGTAAACCCTGTGATGATAGAAACAAACAAACAAACAAGACCATATTGATCCAGAGCTGAATGTTTTTAAGGCAGAGAAAATTACAATGGAGGGAAGGTGATGGAAGATTAGTGGATTACAAGATAATGAAAGTGGCTAGATCGTTGGTTAAGCATGCAGACCATGGCACCCCTCATTCCCTTCCCAGCTCATGTTGTACTTTTTCTTCAGGGTCCTCTTTTATTCCTCTCTGTTTCATTTTTCTATCTTCTTCACTATACAACTCCTACGGGGGAGTAAAAAAAATAGAAAAAGAAAGAAGGAGGGGATGACTTATCTGTTTTGAGGAAATGTACAAGCATAAAACATTAAAAATTTTATGTGTCGAAGGTTTAACATGTTAAGTAATGAAAAGCAAAGTCTTGACTTTCAGTTCAACTGTGATCATATACCAAGAATTAATAATAAAAAGATATAAGAATAATCTATGTACTGAGATGAACATACTGAATGAGTGCAGAATTAGAAATCTAGTGAAAATATTATAAAGAGTAAACTAGTAGAAGTGATATTTTATAATTATTTAAAATCAAAATGTTTCAAGAGCTACTTAGCATGTTCTGGAAGACATCTGTGAAAAAGACAGAAATTTTTTCAAAAATTGTTTTCTATTTTAACCTGACATTTACTCCTGCATTTTGAAGTCTTTATCTCATTTTAAAAATACACCCATATTCCATCATATGGGCTCCTTCCTATCCCGTTATAAATCTTAGCTACTCTGCTACAGTAGGTAGTGCTGACGGTTTGGAGAGAATTAATAATCAGAAGTTTGGCTTTTATCATTATGATAAAGTTTTTATTCAGCATTTATTTTTACCAGAAACTATACTGTTGATTAAACTAACTTTCTTTCTTTTATAATCTCAAATGTCTGGTGGTTGTTTTTTCCTCTTTTTTTAGGTGTGTTTTTGTTTATGTTGTCATTTATTATAGTGATGATTGGTTTCACCTATAAACCTTAGCTATAGTTTGGTTGGTTGGTTGGTTTCACCTATAAACCAAACTTAGAAAAAAGCTTAAAGAATTATTTAAGGTATTGACATTTTAAAAACATTACAAAGTAAGTACAGAATGCAGCGATGTCCTCTAAATGTTCAACAGAAAACCTTCAAAAGTAAATATTATTCATTCCATCAAATTAATCCTATCAAACTAATTTAATCATATGTAACTATTGGGTATTTACAGGTCTTTCAAATCTCTATTTTATTGTGTCATATTTCTTTTTTTTATTTCAAGGTATTATGAGGGTACAAACATTTCGGTTACAAATAATGACTTTGCCTCACCCAAGCCAGCACTAGAGGTGTTCCCTTCCCCCATACAGTGCGCATCGCATCCATTAGTTGTGAGTTTACCCACGCCCACCTGACCGACACCCAGTGAAAATTACTACCATGTGAGCACATTAGTGTTTATCAGTTAGTACCAATATGATGGCGAGTACACGTGGTGCTTATTTTTCCATTCTTGTGAGGTATCACTTCAAAGGATGGGCTCAAGCTCTATCCAGGGTAATATAAAAGGTGCTAGATCACCGTTGTTTTTGTGGCTGAATGGAACTCCATGCTATACATATCCCACATTTTATTAATTCACTCATGGATTGACGCGTACTTGGGTTGTTTCCACATACTTGCCACAGTGAATTGTGTGGCCATAAACATTGGAGTGCAGATGTCTTTATTATAGAATGTCTTTTGTTCCTTTGGATGGACGACTAGTAGAGGGATTGCTGGATCAAATGGTATTTCTATTTTTAGCTCTTTGAGGTGTCTCCAGATTATTTTCCACAGGGATTATTCTAATTTGCAGTCCCAACAGTATTGTAAGAGTGTTTTTATCTCTCCACATCCATGCCAGCATTTGTTGTTTTGGAACATTTTGATAAAGGCCAATGTCACTGGACTTAAGTAATATCTCATTGTGCAGAAAGTCCCAGAAAGTTGCATTTGTACATGTATTTATTTTTGTTTGCCTAACTTACAAGAAAGAATAACTTAATGGGAAAAGCCTCTACCTCTTAAATGTATTATTTTTGAAAATACAAAAGTAAAGAGTAACCTTCCACACAGCTTCTCTCTCTCTTTCTCTAAAGAGGTACAAAAATGTTGCCTGTACTATCCTCAGCTCTTATAGACTTAATTTAAGAAAACATTAAACTGCACCAACGGTTTTCAATAAGGATTACCTTCAATTAAATTGTGAACTGCAAAACATAATTTGATTTAATAATAAGGATGATTCTATTGTCTTAATTTGTTATCTAGTTATGTCATAAATATACAAATCTAAAAATAATGATTAAAACACCATTATTATTTGTAAAGTAAAAACTTCTTACTCATTATTTCTTTGATAAGCACAAATACGATCTCAATTCAATCACAAGAACTGTAGAAATGTCAAGATTTCACATCAAAAATTAATAAAATGATGACTTAAAATTATACATTTAATTAGACATATTTTAATCTAACCCAAAGTTCAGTGTATTTAAATGAAATCACACATAGAATGTAATCTGAAAAGGATCAAGAAAATATTTCATTTCTGAAAACAATTTTTATTCAACTTTCATAAACAGAGAACGAGGAAAGGAAGAAAGAAAAAGAAGAGACGAAGGAAGAAAGGAAGGAAAGAAGAAAGTAGGCAAAAGCAAAATCAAAAATCAGGAGCAGAATTAAAAAAAAAACTATAAGTACTTTTCTTAACTATGTACAGTACAGTGTAACTCTGCTATCTTGAAATCCACTGCTCAAAAGCCCATATCTGCTGAAGTGCTTTGCTGTAAAGCACACCTTGCTGCAAAGCACAGCTCTTTTCTAAAATCAATTTTCATTTATTAGTGGGTTAATAAGAAACTTATTAGCATTTCCTGTTCCTTGGAGCCATTCTTAAAAATGAAGCCATAATGATCTTGACACATGCCCTAAGATGATGATGAAAAACTTTACCAAGTCAAAAAAAGGCGAAGAATCAGATTCATGTGTAGCAAATATTTCCCAAAGATATTAGAATTCCAATGCACACTGTGCTTATACGTAAGCCAAAGGCTGAATTGTTGCATGCAAAGTCTTTTTTCCTGTTATAATGTCTTATCTCCAAATTGGATATGGTCATGTGCCACATAAATTTTTGACTAAGAAGCTAGAATGTCAATTTTATCAAAGTTCCATCTGATTATAATGCATAATAGCCTTAAGCAGAGGCCTTTGAGGGCCCTGCTACACCTGATAGAGATATGGATAAATTATAAGCTTGCTTGCTGCAGAGCCCATAAGTTATACTGTAGCCACTTCTGTAAGAGAAGCAATGGAATAGAAATGAGATCTCACAACTTGAACATTTTTATATATCAAGGTCATTACATCATGAGATGAAACTCATGAAAAATTAACACTCAAATTAATTTGTCCATAATCAACTCATTTACTTAATTAAAATAATTGATTAAATTTTGGAAAGTTGAAGTTAAATCAAATAGCATCAATATGTATAAAATAATAAAGAATTATAGTAATGAAACAGGTATAGGCTTTGAAGTTTCACCAATTTGAGCTCAAATCAAATATGTTTTATGGATAGGAAACTTGCAACTTTCTTATTTTCCAAAAGGAATGTGTTTTAATGAGTTAATTCATGCATTGAAATATGTAACTATGATGGATTCCTTAGATAGTGGCTATCAAAAACAAAAAACAAACCAAAAAAAGGCATTCATTTCTATTCATTTCTTCAGCTGACTTTTTTAAAAAAGCATTAATACTAGCCATAAAATAATATGTATGCAGTCTTCCTCTTCTTTCCTTAGATACATTTGCCAAATTATGTAAGAAATTGCAATTTCAAAGAGAGATGAGTAAAACTGAAGAACTGCTGATATAATTTAATAAGACTTCTATTCAATAGCTAACATGCTTCTATCCATAAATTCCAGTGTAACTCTAGCTGATTATCTCTTAATTGCCAAATTCTTTTTGCAATTGAGGATTTTCCCCTTTCTCTTTCTAGTGCTCTTTCCACGGTGGAATGGTTAGTGTCTCATCATTCCTTACAGAGGCCTTACCTGAATAACCTACCAGAGTTTTTCTTCTTCCATTTTATTTTTAACCCTGTTTTAGATGTTTTCTTCATAGCATTTACTATACTTTTAATAGCACCTCTCTTTCCCGCTTTGTTTTCTATCACCTCAAAACTTTGGAAGGTCTACTATGTCAGAAAATACCTTTCTATTGTAACCCATGTAGTGTAAGGAATAAATAGTACTCACAAAGCAGTTGGTCAATATTTATTAATTAATATTATTTTAATTGACAAACCATAATTATATACATTTATGGGGTACAATGTGATGTTTGGAGATATATATATATATACCCAAAAGAATAAATGCATATGGTATATGACATATTATTATTTCAATACATGGTAAATAATACCTATAGCTCCATATGAAGCTTTTTAATTATTGTTAATTATATTGCATTCATATAGACACAAATTTTTAAACTCTACCACACACGATGAATTGGCTATCCAAAAGCTATGATGTTCTCTTTGCACAAAAATCTACTGACTAGACAATGGGAATTTTCAAAGCCAAAAAAATGAACAAACAAAAATCTTAGGCCCTCATAGATAAGGTCACCATGCAACTTGTTCATGTTCATAATTAATCCCTTACAAACATGCCAAAATATGTTGTCTTCTGCCCATAAGCAGAAACTCCTGGATCTTATGGAGTACTCAGGGAAATTTATCTTCTCAAATAATAAAAAGAAAAGACTTTCAATAAAGACAACTTGGGTCTTTCTGATTTATTTCCCCCAGAATTGTAAACACAGGGCCTAGAGGCACAGTAGACTCCAGCATTATGAAAATTAAAGTATATGGTAATAATGAAAAGAGAACTTGATTTCTTTCATAATAAAGTTGAGCTACAATACCAGGTCCAAACTATCCTTTCCCTTAACAATCTGTCCGGTAATATAAATAAACTCAGTGTCTGCTTTTGGCTATTTTTAGTGGATTACATTTCTAGCATATGCTTTAAAGATTCACTTATCACTTTGTCATGTAATAGATCTTCATATCAATTTTCCTGACAATCTTCTGAATTCCAAAGCTATGCAAATTATAATCCTTGGAATATCAAAGAATTATATTTACTATAACCATGCTATACCTAAAGTACAAATTATATAAAATAACAGCAATGCTAATAATAAACACTTTTAATGAAACCATCTGAATATTTAACATAATACTTCTTGTGATTCTGTCAGAAGTACTCATTAATATAGGGCAAATACCGTAAATAAATATATTTCCTATTTATACAAATTATCATTTTTTTCTGAATTATGGTTATATTCACAATACTGTTCAGTGGTCCCCAAACTTTTTGGCACCTGACACCAGTTTCATGGAAGACAATTTTCCACAGATGGAGGTGGGTGAGTGGGGTGGAGGGTAGGTTGTGATGTGCAGCATTATACACATTTCATTCTTACGTAACAAATGGACATTATAAATAATAGAAATTTGAGCACATAGGGCACATATTCTTTTTTAAAAATCTAAGAAAAAAGTCAGTTCTATATATATTGTTTGTTTAGAATTCTCAAAATATCAAAAACATTCCATTGAAAACGTGGTATTTCATAAAATTTGCAGTTAATTTAAAAATTGACCACTAGTTACAGATGAGCAGTATTCTTCATTTTGCTTCTAGACACTTTAATCAACCTGCCAGCACGTTGGGATCAATCAATTTTGGCAGTTGTGTTCATTCATCTTTGTTCTGCCATTCATCCTATGGCAGCAAGGAGCACGCTGTGTAATTGAATTTGGTTGAAATCTAATATCAGACCAAATGGTGACACAGTAGCTATAACCAGTTTGATTCAAACATGTGAGCGCATGATTTTGTTAGCTGTTTTCAGGGAGAGGAGCAGGATACTTTATTCTCTAATACTACCATAAGTGAGAGCTTTGGGGAAAGAAGCACACAATGTGCTTTAGGACACACCAAGTATTCATAGATTCTCAGTTGAAAAATTACAGATGGTTAGGAGAAAGAGCATAACAAGTACAAAACAGTGTTTGTTTTCTTTTCTTTTTTTTTTTTTTTTTTTTTTAGAAAATAAGGACATACAGCTTAAGGCATAGAAATTTTCCAGGTTATGTAAACAAGGTAATGTCTTAAAATTGTCTGTAAATATTGTCATGCATTTAGGAAATTTATGTGATGCAGTAAAGTTCCCTGTCTCAGAGAATTAGAGAGTTTGAAAATATTTGTATCTACGTATCTATAAGTCTATAGCCATATCTATGTCTTTATTTAGTTGGGTTCTGTTTCAAAGTTTTGCTCCTGGTGTGTATTTTAAAGTTAATTTTTGAAATGTGCATGAAGCTAGCCTATATGGATGAAAATAATCACCTCAAATTATTATTTTTTTTTTTATATTTTAGGCAAGTAACGTGTTTCTCTGTGAAGCAAGTTCGCTGTGCACTGGGTCCGGTGAGTCAGAACACATACACGAGCAACGTGAAGCAGATTTCTTACTTACAGATAGGCAGCAAGGGACAAAAGAAGCCTAGGATGGATTTTAAGTCAGTCCCCCAGGGTTGAAGAAAACCTCCGGGGGCCGTTGGAGTCTAAGTTCCACATACCCTACTAGCACAACAATTAAGAGACCCTGAAAGGCAGCCCACCCTGGGTTCTGTCCCTCAGGAGTCACATGACTCACTGGACAAAGCTTTGAAGGGCATCTTGTTTCTAGTGGAGAGAAACAAATCCCAGGCTGCCTCAGGAAGTTCCTCCCTGTCCCAGAATAATGCAGTCCCAGCACATTTTACTGTTATTTTTTAGAAATATAACCAAGGAAGGAAGGAGAACTGGGTTGGTCCAAGACCACCTGGAGAATTTTCCCGCAGTTCACATCCCAATCTAAATATCTCCCATAGCAAAGCTACTCCATGTCACGTAATCGTCAACCTCCTAGACCTGGAGGCAGAGGTTTGTTTTCTCAGATATATGTAACACCTTGACTGATACAATCGCAGTGCGACATCATTAAGTCATGGCCAGAATACATTTTACTGAGCCCAGGAAAACTATTACCGCAAACAGGATGGCCGGTCCTGCCTGAATCAGTGACCTAGCTGAGGGTACTAGGTATCCGGGTAAGAAGTTGCTCAAGAGATCAAAGGAGGTTCCTACAGGTGGGTCCATTGTCTGTGGCAGGGAGCCTCCTTCAGGATCTCTGCTGTTTCTGTTTCTGCAATACCTGCTGTGTTTATCCCGGTATAGCAGGAGGTGTTGGCAATCACATGCATTCTTCCCAGTGGGCTAAAAAAATTGTCTAAAGCAATTTTGTGGTTTACAATTACTTTCCCAAGGGAGCTGAGAGATGCTTGCTGGGCTGCCAAGGCAGTTTGTAGCAAATCCTGAAAAACAAAATAAAGTCCTGTTCTCCACTTAATACACAGTGTTGTTTTTGTTGAATAAACCATTGGGGCTTGTGTAGTTTAGATGGCAGGCAAGAGTAGATTATGCCCCACTGTTATAGCTGACATTCTTTGTTGTTACGGTGCATGTCCCTCGTGTGGCTGTGATGTTGTATGCCACAAGCAGCCAAAACGCCAATGTCTACCATGCACTCAGCGGTGGTAACGATGGTCACCAGCACGTGAAATGGCTCAGAGAGCCCCCGGCCACAAGCAGTAAGCACCATGGGTCATTGCATTCATCCCCAAATCTCCCAACGTCGTCAGTTTAATTTTTCCCCTAAGGGGACCTGAAAATGTCACAAGGGCTCCAATATCCAAGAAGCCCAGAAGAATCTGAATTTCTTTTTCTCTTTTCTTTTCTTTTTTCTTTTCTTTTCATTTTAACAAGAGTATAGGGCCATTGCCCTCTTGTTGGGGACCAACAGATCTTGACTCCATTCCTAACTCTGCATTTATCCCAAGACATTTGGACCTACAATGTCCCTTTGGCAAACAAACACATCAACCAGGCTGCGTGAGACTTCCTTGGTCTTTCTCAATATTGATGCATTTTTCTTTTTTTTTTTTTTTTGAGATAGGATCTCACTCTGTCACCTCGACTACAGTGCAGTGGTATCATTATAGCTTGCTGCAACCTCAAATTCATGGGCTCAAATGATCTCCTGCCTCGGCCTCCCAAGTAGCTGGGACTACAGGCATGTGCCACTGTGCCCAGTTATTATTATTTTTTTATTTTTTTTTTTTTGTAAATACAGGGTCTTGCTCTTGCTCAGGCTGGTCTCAAACTCCTGACCTCAAACAATCCTCCCACCTCAGTGTCCCAAAGTGCTAGGATTACAGGTATGAGCCACCATGCCTGGCCTGTATCTGTACTTGAGTATAGATATTGAGTATAGATATATAGTATAGTATAATGAGTTTTCCTTGCTGTGAAAGCCATCATCTTGAAGGTTCATTTTCTCACAGATGTTCCTCATGGGCCGACTGAAGACCTCTGTCTAATTCTTTTTTAGGCACCTCAGGTTGTATCTGAGTACCCGTTTTCCCAGCTCTCTGGCCCTGGGAATGAGCAATAACATAAGCGCCCAACAAATAGGAAATCTTGCACCAAAGTTCCCCTGTTTCCACACTGCTATTTTTCTGACTTAATCCATGCAGTCAGCTCACTCACATCTGCAGGGGGTGGGGGAACTGATGTCTCATTTATCACACTTCTCCGTAAAACTTACAATGTATAGCACTGGGCTAACGTCTCCACCCTGGTTCAGTGCAACTGGATCCAGCTCACTGCATCAATTTCATGAAGCGGGTTCACCGTGCAATGTTTGCCAACCTGCTAAGTCTGGAGAGGCAGAACACCCACACATCCAACAAGTCACATCAAACAGATTTGTGGTTTACAGACAGGCAGCAAGAGACAAAAGAAGCCTTGAATCCATTATGAGCCAATCTTCCAAAGCTCAGTAAAGCTGCCCCAATAGATGGAGACTCAACTCTAAATGCCTCACTTGCACCATAGCTGAGGGATTTTACAAATTATCTGACTCACCAGGGAGATACTCCTTCCCTTTTTATTGGACACAACTCTACTAATTAACAACTAACTTCACTAGTCCTGGAACTTAAACAGCTGTAAACAATGGAATGCATTAAGTAGAATTCCCTAGGCAGTATTTGGGTTGCCTTTCCTTATATATGATTTTGGAGGCGTATTTCTAAAATGCAAATAATTTGATGTTATATTGAATTCGTAAATTCACAATTACTAATTCTTAATATTAGGGATTACCTTAATCATATATCCTGCTACAGAGACCTCAATATCTCAAAATGGAAATCTATTAATAATATTTTGTACTTTGCTTTGATCATAGTGCAGATAAGTTCAATATAATACTGATGTAAATAAATTAATGTCAAAGATTTTGAAATATAAATAAAAATAAACTAATAAATTACAAAATTAATTAAATTATACTTGAGTAAAAGGAAAATAAAGCAACAGTTATAACCTATTTTTGAACTGATGAAAAATATTACAGTCTGGAGTAAATAAAAGTAGATGTTATGACAGACGACCTTAATTTTCCTTTATGAATTACATTTTAAGGTATTTATCATCATTTTGGCTGGTCTGCAGATCTTATTCTCAATAATGTAACTCTAGAAATAATAGTGTGGGTTTTCCATTATTTACCCAATTAATTTAAAGGTAATTCAAATGATGCTCATAGGTTCTACTTATGTAATGTAGGTTGCAGTGTGATTTAACTTAAAGTTTATTAGTAGATGATTCGTAATAATATGCACCTGAAAGTCTCAACCATACTTTTTTAATTAACTTTTTGTGATGCTAGAAGTACACTCCAATGAATTTTCTGTAACTGTGTATCAATAATTGATTTAAAAGAATTAAAGAGTTTTTAAGGCAACACACTAACCTCCTGTCATTCAACTCTTCCATTATTCAGCAATTTAAATATGAAAATAAAAACTAAGTAAGGTAACATCATCACGAAGAATTTTAAACTTCATAAATGGCTAGTAATTTGGTCAAAAGGGCTTGATTCATCCAAAAATACTTTACCAATCTAATAATACTCATATAGCCTGACATATTACAATATATTCTCTCACCTGAGAGATAATAAAATAGAACATTCTTTAAGATGTATTCAACTGCATCTTTTATTAGTGTGAATATTCAATCTTTTTTATTGTAATCATATTTTGAAAATCACCTTGAACCTAGAGTCGAGTGACACGGATTTGATTACCTCATCTGTCACTGACTGTCAGAACTGGGCAACCTGAATTTACTTGAGATTCACGTTTCTCTTTTATATTAGAGAAAAACTTACAAAATACCTTGAGGATTATAAAATAACACAAAATTGTTGTAATTGGTACTATACAAAATATTTACTATAATTATTAGATAAATTTTTGTAGCTAACGAAGAGAAATGACATGATTTCTAAAGTGTCTTTGTTTACCCTTCAAAATAAAACCTCTACATTTGTTTTTATTTAACCACCTTTATTATGAGGTCAGTAACATATATCCTTGATGTCATAAGGATTCAGAAGTCCATGTAAATAAGAATGCATCACTGGTTAACATAATACAATTTACGTCCAAGGAATTAAGATGGTCAGATTACGCTTTAGTTCTATTCCTTTAAATTTTCTTGGAAAAACTCCCTCTCCTTCCTGCCATTAAAGGGTAAATGTGTTTGTGAGGAATATTTTTACATTTTCATTAGAAAACTTAAGTTATCTTTATTTAATAATATTAAAAGCATAAGGTAATTGGAAGAAATAGAAGGAAACAGCAACAATGATGTGAGCATATTGAATGCTTTTTAGCTGTGCAAATTGAAAATTTCAGAACCAATAATATCTAAAAATGTGTTTACCTTCCTTATCTAAATGGAATTTGGTCCTGGTAGAAATATGCTAAGTCACGTTTTTTAGTGAAAGTAGTGTATATGTTTTTAGGTCATAAATAATACTTCAGACATCACTTTTTCACAAACAATTCCATTTATGTTGAATAGATACAGCCAAACATTTGTAAATTTACACACATATATAATTGCAATTTATGCCTGCAGTATCTTCTTGTGGTTGGTGTCAATTTTGAAGCATATATAGGTCATTTATGTCTTGTACAAATCACATGTGGAGATGTTATTGCTTTTTTTGTAACTTTTCCCATTATTTCTGCTCGCTTCCATTATCATGGTATAATTATTCAAGCATCCTAAGCGGCGAGAGCTACTATGTTTCAATACCATCATTATATGGCATCTAAGATTGATGACACCGTTACTACCAATTCTTTAAATCTGTCACTTTGAAATTCTCGAGATGATTAGGAATTACTCTTCTGTGGCTGTTGTTTGGAAAGTGCAGCTAACCAAAGCATGTAGTGCATAGTGGAGCAGAGGAAAATAATAAGAAAATGAGAATTCCAGCACTCAAATGCAGAGCCTTCTTGACTTTGAAAAATGATTTCCCCACATTTATTTCTGAACATAGATTTAGGGATCTTATGTGCAATAGAGAATGCACATTTGGTGTAAAATTAGCAATATTTTTCCAACAAAAATATGCATATTTTCGGAGACTTGCATATTAATTAAACATGCAGAACTGCTTGTTTGATATAAAGCTAGGACTTGGCACTTGTTCAGAGTGATATGTTGAATTCCAAGTGGGCTGTGGGTCAGCTAGGTAAGGTAGACCAACAGATGCCTATATGAAGAAGTGGGTGCTGATGACTGTATCTGATCTAGAAAAGAATATTTGTGAAACAAGCAATCAGGGAGTGAGGGAGAAAAAGGTCACACATTGTCTAAAATTAAAAGTATATTAGATTTGAGGAATCACTGGGACTAGAATTAATATTTTTGTGAAATTGTGTATTTCTTTGGAATGTTTTTTATCTTTAAAGGATCAAAGAAGAGAAGATTCGTCACTATGTCACTCATATATTCTGCAGTAAAATACCAGGAAGTTTAAGAAAACATAATAATGATGAAAAGTACGTTTGAGATAGGTTCTTTATTCACTCCATTTTCTCAAAAATATCTTATAAAGTGCTGAATGGTTGAAACAGAAATAAAAAAAATCACCAAATCTTGAATATAAAATCATTTACAAAAAATTTAGTTTTTACCCAAAGAATCAGCAATAACAGTAAACTTTGGGGGAATTATAGTAAGATTACAGGATACAAGGTTGATATAAAAATGTTAATTGCTTTTCTATGTTCCATAAAGGGACAATTCGATTTTGAATTTCAGAACATAACACCATTTAGATTAGCATCAAAACAATGCTGTGATTTGATGTAAATTTTTTAAAAAATCTACAAAATCTATTTTAGGAAATGTTAAAGAAAAAACTAATGAAAAAATCAAAAATTTAAATAAACGGTGATATATTCCATGTTTATGGATAGGAGGAATCAATATTGGTAACACATCAGTTTTTTCCACCTTGATTTAAAGATTCAACACTATCCCTATAAATATTCCATCAAATTACTTTTCAATACCAACAAATTGATTCTAGAATTTATATGGAAAGTCTAAAGATCCAGAAACTAGTTTCTTCTGCTCATGTAAACAAACCCACATGACATAAATGGTTCATTAGTGCTGCATCTTTCTGCTGGCGGATAGTCTCACCGATAGAGAAGAACTAATAGAAACACAAGAACATATATTATGCGAGTCTATGATATAGGAAACACACTTGCATGGTGCTCTTTCACAAAGTTTATTACATGCTTTTATTAGTGTGTTGAAATATTATAATTATTATTGAGCAACTTTAAATATGTCTATAGTAATGTACAGCTATATATACACACACACACACATATGATTTCTTTGTTTAGTTTTAGAAAATTAATATTTAAAGTAAAATCTTTCTTAATTTACTGATATGGGATCTCTTACAACATAGCTATGGACCGAGGGACCCGTTTTTTGTTTGCTTCATAAGAAGTCCTGAATGGTACAGGCAACACATCACCTAGCAACTCTCAGCCTGTCAGAACACTGGAATGACCCATGAAAAGCTCACTTAATGCACCAACTTGGGGATCACACCATGTAGGTTTGGAGTGCAGTTTTCCAGGATGTAACATTAGCAATGAAACAAATAATGATGTATTGTGTGGAAATTGGATTGGCCCCTCTCATCACCTTTCCCAGTGTCCCATTGGCAAAAGCTGTGTTTCTCATTACAAGTGGAAGTTGTGTAAGTTAGAGTATTATTCAGTAAATATTCACTCCCTCCATTCCTCCAATCCACCCACTCATACTCCATCTGCTTTATTGATATTGGACTTGTCAAGGTAATGCTCTTGGCCCCTTGGAGTATATCTCCCACACTTTGACTCTTGGCCAGTGTTGTGGTAATACAGATGACACAAGTGAAGTTTTGATATGTGTTTGTGCAGTGGGCTGTGATATTCTCTGCTTCTGTCATTACCATGGGAAGAATATGCCCGAGTAACCTGCTGGTTCCAGAAAAACAAGCAACACATGGAGTAGAATCAATCCAACCAATCAGCAGACCCATGGTTTAAAGTAGAGTTTTTCCGATAAATCTGTGATCATGATAAAAAAAAAAAATGTTTGTTTTTAGAGGTAAAAATAAATAAATATGTAAATACACAAATAAAAGACAATAAAATAAAACCTACAGGTTATCGATAGTCTCTATTCCAATTATTGTGACAGTCAACCTGGGTTCAAAAATTTATATAAAAATGTGTAATCTGCAAATATTTCCTTCCATCCTGTAGGCTATTTACTGTTGATGATTTATTTTGTTGTGCAGAAGCTTTATAATTTAATTAAGTCCCATGTATTTATTTTTGTTGCTGCCCTGTTAGCCTTAGGGGTCTTTGTCATAAATTCTTTGCCTAAGTTGATGTCTAGAAGAATTTTTCATGTTTTCTTCTAGAATGTTCATGGTTTAATGCCTCAAACTTAAGTTTTTTATTCATTTTGAATAAATTTTTGTGTATGGCAAGATAGGGGTTCTGTTTCATTCTTCTGCATATGGCTATCCAGTTTTCCCAGCACTAAATATTGAATAACACTTCCCTTCTCCAGTGTATATTGTCATTTGCTTTGTAAAGTATTAGTTGGCTATAAGGAAATAGTTTTATTTCTGGTTTCTCTATTCTGTTCCATTGGTCTACAGCTTGACTTTCATACAAGTACCATGCTGTTTTGGTTACTGTAGTCTTGTAGTATAATTTGAAGTCAGGTAATGTGATGTCTCCAGATTTGTTCTTTTTGCTTAAGATTGCTTTGACTATTTGGGCTCTTTTTTCATTCCAAATGGAATTTAGAATTGTTTCTCTAAATATCTGAAATATGACATTGGTGTTTGATTGAGATTGTGTTAAATCTGTATATTACTTTGGACAGTATGGACATTTTAGCAATGTTGATTCTACCAATCCATAAACATGGGACAGTTTTTCCTTTTGTTTGTGTCATCTGTGATTTCTTTCATCAGTGTTTTGTCATTCTCCTTGTAGAGATCTTTCACCTCCTTGGTTAAGTTTATTCCTAGGTATTTTATTTTCTTTGTAGTTATTGTAAATGGTACTATGTCCTTGATTTGACACTCAGCTTTACTACTATTATTATATAGAAATGCTACTGATTTGTGTATGTTAATTTTGTAAACTGTGAATTTTCTGAATTTATTTATCAATTCTGGTAGTTTTTTGATAAAGTCTTTAGAGTTTTCTAGATACAAGATTATACTGTTAGCACACAAGGATAGTTTGACCTCCTCTTTCCCAACTTGGGTGTCCTTTATTTCTTTTAATTATCTGATTGCTCTGGCTAAGACTTCCAGTACTGTGATAAATAGAAGTGGTGACAGTAGGCACCCTGTCTTGCTCTAGTTCTTAGGGGAATCCTTTCAACTTTTTCCCAGTCAATATAATGCTGGCTGTGGGTTTGTCATATATGGCTTTTATAGTGTTGACCTACAGGATGGGAGACAATATTGGCAAACTATACATCTGATAAAAGGCTAATGTTTAGAATCTACAAACAACTCAAACAAATCAGCAAGTGGGCAAGAGATATGAACAGTTTTTCAAAAGAAGATAGACAAATGGCCAAAAAATATGAAAAAATGCTCAATATCACTAATATCATTAAGATGCAAATTAAAACCGCAATGTGATACCACTTTATCCCTGTCAGAATGGCCATTATTAAAAAGCGAAAAAATAAAAAACAATAGATGGTGACATGGATGCAGAGAGAAAGGAATGGTTATACACTGTTGGTAGAACTGCAAATTAGTACAACATCTATGGAAAAAAGTATGGAGATTCTTCAAAGAACTAAAAGTAGACTTCCCATTCAATCTAGCAATCCCATTACTTGGTATTTGCCCAAAGGAAAATAAGTCATTTTATCAAAAAGACACCTGCGCTCAGGTATTTTTTAACAGCACAATTCACAATTGCAAGATGTAGAACCAACCTAAGTGCCCATCAATTCATGAATGGATAAAGAAAATGTGCTATATGTATACCAGGCAGCCATCAAAAGGAATAAAATAATGTCTTTTGCAGCAATTTGGGTGGGACTGGAGACCATTATCCTAAGAGAAGTGTCTCAGGAATGGAAAAACAAACATCACATATACTCACTAATAATTGGAAGCTAAATTATGGGCACACACAGGCACAAAGAATCATAAAGGACATTGGAAACCAAAAAGGAGGAGGGGGAGGAGTTAAGGGGTAAAAACTTACCTGTTGAGTACAATGAACTCTATTCTGGTAATGGGCACCGTAAAAGCCTCAACTTAAGCATCATATGAAGTAGACATGTAACAAAAGCATTTGTACTCCTTAATATTTTATAATTAAAAAAATAAATAAGAAATGGAAGCTCCTAGAGGGCAAGGACTTTAACTTATGATTCTTCCACCTCACTGTTTTGAACACATTAGGTATTTTTAAAAATACTTATATAATTGTGGATTTACCATACTTTACAAAAAAGTGTGAGAACCTACTTAAATACATTATAACATCAAATATAAGAGAATACAATTCAATGACCTTTTTCTTTTCTGAATTTAAAGTATATTCATTGTTGCTCTAAAATACAAGTCAACTTTAAATGTGCCAACACAGGTGAACCAATAAATATGCTAAATCTTCACATTAAAGTAAGTGCTGAAAAATTCATGAGTTGCTAACATGTTACTATGAATTATATTCATTGTGGGTATTTTTCACTAAGGAATAAAACAGAAATAATAAGTTTAATAAGTTTATGTGTTCTGTAGTTTCTCCTTTGTTATTCAGAGGAAAAACATCAGTATTTGTGACTTATTCTATCTACTGAAAAATGTGGAAATGAATTTCAGACTTTATTTTGTCATGTGAAGTAGGAAAGCTTTAAGCTGTCACAGCCTATGGCAGGTATGTAAAACTTCTGTTGGTACTTCTAACTCTATTTTAAACATATTTTTAAAAGCTGACATTTCTGAACAGACTATTTCCTAAATCTAACTGCCAAGAATATTTACTAAAGTAATTTTTTCTTTATTGAATAAAAAACGTAGACTTGAAATAACTAGAAAAGGTAACATTTGCAATTGATGTTGTATGCTTTAACTTAAATACCAAAAAAATGCTTTTTGAACATAATTGAGCCAAATCTAAGGGCCAAATCTAACTTTCAGTCCAATAATTTAAAACAAATCAGTGTGGGCCCATTAGCTCACATTCATACTCCCTGCACTTTGGAAAATTGAGGCAGAAATTCAAGATCAGCCTGGGTCTAGACTTTGTCTCTACAAAAAATAAAAAAATTAGTTAGACATGGTCATATGTGCCTGTAGTCCCAGCTAGTTGGGAGGTTGAAGCAAGAGGATCACTTGAGTCCAGGACTTTGAGGTTGCAGTGAGCTATGATGATGCCATTGAACTCCAGCTTTCATGACAAAGTGAGACCCTGTCTCCAAAAAAAAAAAAAAAAAAAAAACTGTAAATCGTAAATCAGCATCCCTTTACTCAAACCCCAAAGACTCGATCTACCGTTGCCAATTTGACATACTATCAATAGATCACGTGCCCTATTGTTAGGCCTAATATGTTTTATGCAAAAAATACATTGTCTTCTATTTGTGTTTCACATATATTGAAAGAAGAAATTAATAATAACATTCTACATATTGACATTGATCCAAAAATTGAATTTAAATTTTATGTTGATTTAAAAACTAAATTTTTATGAGTAGTGTTTCATTATAATACTTGCAAAAGTGTCTTTCTATGTTAAAACACAGATAAAATTCTCAGAAGTAAAATGGAAAAATTCAATTATTTTAATTCAGTTAGTTTTTATGGCATAACTTATATAAAAGTCTTTGAAGTCATGGTCTAGTTATTTACCCCAGGTATTTTATTACACTCCAGATGAATTACATAGAAACATATTCGGTTTGCTAGTATTGACTTGAGGATCTTTAGACCTATATTTATAAGGAATATTTGTAGTGTTCTTTTTTTGTTGTGTCCTTACCTGGCTTAGGTATCAAGGTGATACTAGCATCTTAGAATGAGTTTAAAAAATACTTGATATTCTTTATACATATCAATTTAATTACATATAATTCTTTAAAGTGATACCACCTAATTAGATGAATATCCTGACATTCAAGCATGCCATTTTTTCTGACAAACTTTCTGCTGACCTATCTATGAAAGCTTATGTCTTAAAATACTGCATTTGAATCCCTCTTACTATTAAATTTATATATTTAGTGTATTTCAATTATTATAAGAACATATATCTGAATTTCTTTTTTAAAACTGTCAGAAGGAGGTGTTCTGCTACTGGAATCAAGTGGGTGCTAAATATCGTACAATGCATAAAGCAACCCACCATAACAAAGAATATTGCAGCCCCAAATGTCAATAGTGTTGAATCTGAGAAAGGCTGATCTACCAGGACCATGCAAATGTAATAACATAAAATGAATTGAGACCAGTTAAACATACAATTTTTTCCCTAAAACTGTTATTGAAAAAATTAAAGATGTATTCACAATAATAAATGTCAACTGTCAGTATTTTTTGTCTAAAGAAGTCAAGGGAATCATATTAATTCCAGCAAATGGGAGTGCCCTTGCTCAGACTACAGAGGCTCTTCACTGTTAGTAAATTGTCTATAGGCATACCTTGGCATTTTAGAGATATCAAAAATGCAATTGTGATGCCTTAGTTTTTAAATGTTGCCAGTAAAACCATACTTAAACAAGGAAAATACTTGGTATGAACTAGCTAAATATGGGATAAACAAATTGTGTGCAGGGCTTAAATTAGAAGAATTTAGTAATGCGGAGGTCTTTGGTGATTTTATTGAGAACTATTTCATAGTTGTATTGAGATTAAAACCTTCTTAGAGTTGATTGGGGAGACACAGAGAGGTGAGGATACAGATTAACTTTGTATATGTATGCCTTTTCAAAAAAATTGCTGTAATAAGGAAATCAATAATGAGTTTATAGCTGAAAAAGGGCATGGGTTCAAGTTTGGAATATATTACACGTACTTTTTTCTTCTTCTGAGTTGAGAGTTTTAGAGCCTATTTGTATGCTAATATGAATGATTCAGTAGAGAGTTAGAAACTGATAACATGCAAGAAAAAGGCAATAATTGCAGTAATGGGTCTTGAAAAGAGAACTAGAGAATCCAGAGGAAAATGGAATGCTTGATTTTATAAAGACAGATTAAAAATTCACTCTAATAACAAAGAAAATAAAAAGTGTGATAGTTAGTACAGGCAGGATCATATATTTGGAGGTGAGATGAAAAAAATACCTGTTTCTTTTTAGATCAGAGCAGCATATATTGGCTAAATGTTTTTAAGTATATACATGCATGAAATTTCTCCTATCCAGGTATTCTGATAATCACATTATATACCTGAAGAAATAAACATTTTATGCACATCGAATTATTCTGTATTCCACGTACATCATTGATGCTATTATTGTGACATCTGTAACTTTTTTTCTTAAAATTTAAAAAAATGTAATTGCCCTTGGACAAGTTTGTCAATATCTTTGTAGGTGGTATCTTTCACTCCAAATCCTGTTATTAATTTTATATATTTTATTATGGACAACACAAAAATTGTTCACATGCAGAAAAATCTCCCTATGGATAGAAATGCATAATATGGGACACACACACACACGCGCACACACACACACACACACACACACACGTGTGTGTGTTTTAAGTCAATCATTTGAGAAAAAACTACTTCAAAAAAAGGGAAAATAAAGTGAATTTGAAATAAACAGATAAATAATATTGGATTATATATACAAAATTAATTGCTAAATTAATGTCATTGTAGACAACAGCCTACAATTTTATTTTTGAATCATTGTTTAAAAAACTCTCTGGAATTTCTTTCTATTCTTCTCAGTAATTGCTTTTGCACACCTGCATGCCATTAGTGCTTTAATCTACTAATCAACCAAAATGATAACTTGACCCAGAATACTTGCTTCCAATTATCAGTAGTAATAGAATTGTTATTGATTCTAGTATGTGACAATTTCATATCCACGTGTATTTTTTAAGCCTGTAAAGTAATTTGACTTCCAGTAAAAGAATTTTCAATAGTGTGTCAGGAACATGCTAATGTCTATCAAAATGTTAAAAAATTCCTTTTTCAAAACGTTTCCAATGTTCAATAATATTGAGTGAGTTATAATTGGGCACAATCAACTCTACGTCCAACTAGATGACCATAAAATCTCGTTTTATATAGTTGTTGTCATTAACTTTTGTATTCACTTTTTAGTAAAGTGCATAGTTACATTAAGGGTTAAGTCAGATGGCTTTTACTTAATTGCTTACTATGAATCTGGTTCACCAGGGAACATGAAACATTATTAAAATAAACACACATAATTTTGCCATGAAAATGAATACGTATTTTCAAAATCTGCTTGTCTTCCCCTTAAGGATGAAGGTATAGTGAGTTCTCTAAAATATCATTTTTTTCTTTGGTGACCAGAACAGAAATGTCTCATTTCTCAGGACATGTTAATAAGTTACGTTGAAGGATAAATAAGTCTGTTGTCACCAAATATGTTTTAAAACAATGTGGTAAACAGTTAAATTTTATTTACTGCAGAATTTGTTGTATTTTAATGTACTCATTTGAACTGATAATAATGTCTTGTCATTCCACAAAACGTCACATTGATCTAATACATTGGTGACATTACGCTGATTATGACGAAGAAGTAGCAAGCACTTAAAATGTCTTAGTAAAAGCTATGTAAACTGGAGGTGTAAAGCAAACCCCATAAACATTTGAAGCCTATTACCAAAGAGAAGTTTTGAAGATTTAGTGATATTGACAATGTTGAGACATTTCAACAAGATGAAAGACAAGTCGATACACTCCATGTCACTTATCATGAATAAAAATAACATCAGTGGTAGAACAATTTGGATTTTGAAGGCAACATATACCAACTCTGTGTGTCCCAGTTTGACAAAGAATCCCTGGTAAAGCCATCAGTTTTGAGTGGTAACCTGAGCAAGAAAATGTTTTTCAGCAAGTTATGCTGCAATACAAACCACTGTACCAGTTGGTCCTTATGAGTCAGGAAATCCAATGACACCTGAAGTGTTCATTGCAAATAGGTTGCTGTATGAACACTCTGGAAAACACTAATATGAAAATCGCAGTGAATAACTCTAGGATTTCAGAGCAAATCTATGCTACCTTCTTCAGATAAGTATTCTCCTTTGATTCTTAGCTTCTTGTCTACTAGTAGGCCTTGGCAGATATTAAACTCCCAATTATGAGACATGAGGTAACCAAGCAGCCTGACCTTTGCATCATGAAATTCTCTAAATTGGCAGAACTATGTGCTGTGCACTTGGTTATCCACTTGGTTTCAAAAGAAAATTGGCTGTAAGTAAGAATATACATAGTTTTCAGAGTAGTTAGAATCATGGAAGAATAAATATTGGAACACATGGACAAAAAGCACTGGGAAAGAAGCATTTGAATGGACATGTGTGAGTAAGCCAAAGTGTATTTTTCTGCCGCATGTTAAGTTTCAAGAAAGCTTCATTATAGAAAAGGAAATCAACAACTAGACAGACTAACAGTGTTTTGATATTAACCAGCCTGTCTTTAACCATACCCCAATATTAGTAGAGTGGGGACAAAAATACAGTAATTATGGAGGGAAGAAGGGTAAAGAGTA
Source organism: Indri indri (assembly GCA_004363605.1). Lineage (NCBI taxonomy): Eukaryota > Metazoa > Chordata > Mammalia > Primates > Indriidae > Indri > Indri indri. The sequence goes on along the minus strand of RJWJ010001536.1, from coordinate 45,047 downwards.
AGCAGGGGTCCAACAGCATGGGTTTGCTGTCACTAATGGTGGTCTTTTCTCTGACTGCTACTTAATATCTAAAATACTAGCAGCAGAGCAACACTGTGCCCCAATGAAGCACCATTCCTGGAGGCAACCAATCAGACACTCTTGGAAAATTTGTTATTTTAGAGCCTGTTTTTAAAATAATTGCTACTAATATAGACTGTTCAGGAATTCTATTTCTTCCTGACTGAGCCTAGGAAGTCTGTGTGTTTCTAAGAATTTGTCCATTTTCTCCACATTTTCCAGTTTATGTGTATAGAGATTTTTATAGTATTCAGAGATGATATTTTGTATTTCTGTGATATCAGTTGTAATTTCTCCTTTTTCATTCCTGATTGAGCTTATTAGAGTCCTTTCTTTTCCGCTTCTGGTTAATCTAACAAGAGGCCAATCAATTTTGTTTACCTTTTCAAAGAAACAACTTTTTGCTTTATTAATCTTCTGTATAGTTCTTTTATTATCAATTTAATTTAGCATGCCCTAATTTGGTTATTTCTTTTCTTCTGTTGTGTTTGAGATTGGTTTTCTCATCTTTTTCCAGTTCCCTGAGATGATTCATTAGATCATTGATTTGTGATCTTTCTGTCTTTTGGATGTAGGCATTTATGGATATATATTTTCCTCTCAGGACTGCTTTAGCTGTGTCCCACAGTTTTTCATAACTTGTGTGCCCCTTATCATTTAGTTCAAAGAATCTTTTGATTCCCATCTTAATTTCCTCCTTGACCCAACTATCATTCAGCAGTAGGTTGTTTAGTTTCCATGACTTTGTGTAGAGGTGAGTGTTTCTGTTGGAGTTGATTTCTAATTTTATTCCACTGTGGTATGAGAAGATGCATGGCATAATTTGTACTTTTTTAAAAATTTGTTGAGACATGTTTTGTGGCCTAGGGTTTGATCAATCTTAGAGAATATTCCATGAGCTGATGAGAAGATCATATATTCAGTGGTTTGGGGAGAGAATCTTCTATGTCTGTTAGGTCCGTTTGTTCTAGAGTTCTGTTTAAGATCATTGCTTCTTTGTTTATTTTCTGTTTGGAGGATTCGACCTGTTCTGTCAGAGGGGTGTTGAAGTCCCCAGATATTACAGTGCTGCTGTTTATCATTTTGTTTAGGTTAAGTAGGATTTGCTTTATGAATCTAGGCCTAACTGTGCTAGGTGCATAAATATTTTGAAATTGTTATGTCTTCTTGTTGAATCGTTCTCTTTACCATTATATAATGAACATCTTTGTTTTTCATTACTTTTGTTCATTAGAAGACTATGTTATCTGATATAAGAAGTGCTACACCAGTTATATATACAGGCCAGTCCCAAGTAATATAGATTATTTTTTGTATCTGAGCATCTCAAGTAACTCCTCACCTCATAGTAATTACCAAAATATTTCCCAAAGACTTGTAGAACTGGTGAGATAATGATGATGGCAGCTGGTTAACAAAACGAAAAAAAAAGGCTTTCCTCAAGGTTTTAAGAGAGAACATTGTAGAAAACAGACAAATAAATGCTCCAGCATTTTCCTGCATTGGTTACAGCAAAATTTTGGAAAAAAAAAAAAAAAACAACGATATGAAAATATTTCAAAATTCACAATTATAGGCAATGCTATGTTAGGGAGAAAAATATTTATTTAATAGAAGTTAATGTAATTCAATAAATAATAGTGTTCTTTATAACTGAAAGTTATTTTAGCACATAAATAAATTAACCTTTTTATTCGGAAAGCAATTTTGAACTCCTACTTTTTGTAAAGTACTTTACTTATCCATATACCCTACTCTGGAGGATTGTTTATTCTGCACAGAAGTAACTTTTTAAAGCAAAAAGCAGCAACTGAAGTTCAAGTTACTGAGTAAATAATTCAATTGGCTTATGGGGAAGTCATTAAAGGATGAATAATATTTTACTGTGCAAATAATTGGGAGAAGATTGAGAAAGAGTACATTATAATCAAGGGCAAAGAGGTATAGAAGAGCATGGCACATCGTGAACATATAGTCTTAGCTTTGCCTCAGTGTTCCCTGATCCTCTATGCCCATTGTCAGGAATGAGTACTGGTACCAAGTCAAGCCAATGATGGAGTGATCACAAATACAAAGCAATCCCACACATGCAGGATTTATTGCAAAGCAAAATTACATCTCAGAGGGAGAAATGGGTCATTTTCCTCAAGTGGAGAAGACCCCAAAGTCTTAGCACACACTGTCTTTTATATGCTCACTAGTTTGTCCTGCCTCTCTCCTGCGTGGGATTGGGTGCTGTTTCCCGCCTTTGGGTGATGGACAGGTTGGGGTTATATAACATTTTCCTTTCTATACATGTGTCTTCTCAGAATCCTTCACAAGAAACTACAGGGCCAGGGGAGGGGAGGTCAAAACCATAATGCTAATTATATGGTAACGAGCCCCAAGTCAGTCAAGGTCAGTAGGAGCTCCTCGCTGTGCATCCTTTGTCCAAGAGAAAGTCTCTGGCCACGAATATCTGATATTGTGGTTTCTTTTCTGCATTCTGATTGGTTCACACTCTCCACCTTTAGCCACTTCTTCTACCTGCCTTGCCGCCTGTTTGCCTTCCACCCAGACCTAACATAAAGACGGTAAAATGTGAGCTTAACTGACCATTGCGCTGAAGGAGATAAAGCTGGAGTGGTAGGTAATGGCTAAAATATAAAAAGAGTTACAAACAAACAAAAAGTCTTCCACTTACTTCGCCGATCGTGTTTCTAATGTATTTGCATTGTAAAATTTCACCCAGAGGCTTATTCCAAAATAATGAAACTTTCAAAATTAGAGTACCACATTTACATTTAGAAATGACAAGGAAGGGACCTGGAAGGGATTTTATAGGGCACGGTGTATAGATGTTAGTCTACTGTAGGTCACATTTTTCTGTAATATGTTTGTATTAATTTTACATGGAAATTTATTCCTTCTGAGACATTTATAAAATCTTATCAGGAGAGTTGACATCCTAAGGCTTTCTGTCTTGGGCATTAATCACATATTTGTATTGAAGAGCTGGCTACTAGTCAAAATGATTATTTCAATCTTAAATATATTTATAGTTTAATCATATACATAAATCCAGACTACAGAGTCAATGTGAAAAATTAAAATTATAAAAATATGAATTAAAAAGGCAGGATCTACCCAATTGTATTTGTATTAGTTTTGTATTCTGTGTAACACATTACCACAAATTAGTAGATTAAAACACCAAAAAAAATTATTATCTCACAGCTCCCATAGGTCAAGGCATCTGGCATACATTAATTGAGTCATCTGCTCAAACCTCCACATGGTAAATATTTAAAAATTTTCCGTATGTTATGATGTTTTTACCTATTAAAAGCCTTTCTGGCTAGGGAAAACTATCCCTCCCAGAGGTGGCCAAATTCTTAAAGATAACAAGGGACCCAGAAAGGAACATGTCATTGATAAACTAACCAATCCAAAGCCATACCATCTGTATCTGGCCTATACACCCAGGAGACAATATTCCTCTGTCTTGATCATCCTAGGGCCAGGCAGCTGAAGACCAGACCAAAAACCTGCCAAAATTATTTAAACTCTCTGCCTTGCCCTGTCTCACCTTTCCTTCAAAGACCCCGGTAAAAGCAATGACCTGAATTTCCCCCTAGCTCTTGTCTTCTGCCTCCTGACTGACCACTCTCCTCTTGACTGTCTTTTCTATGTAGCCCTTTGTGGTGTGTCTCCCGGACTTGCAAGTATAATCAATTTTATTTTTCCTGAACCTCTCTTCTCCTCTGTCTCTTTTTGTAGCCACATCTGACTATCCCATAAAGATTTATAAAGCAGCCTCCCAGGCTAAAATCAAGGTATTGATTGGTTGGTCCTAATCTTTAGGCTTAACTAGAGAAAAATCTACTCCATGCTCCATCAGACCTTTGGCAGAACTTAATTCCTTGAGGCTGTAGGCCTTACCTGTTAACTGTCAAGTGGGCATTACTCCGGCCCCCTCCCTAGGTTCTATTACAACATGGCAATTTACATTTTCAAGGTCAGCGGCAGAATTTCTCTTATGCTTCAAATTTTCCTTCAGGAAGAATGAATCCTGTCTATTTTAAGGAAATACCTGATAGTTAAGGCCTATACTTTTGATGAAATCAGATCAATTGATTTGGGACATAACCTTGGGAGTGATAGTTTATCATATGTACAGTTTCTGTCACACTCAAGGGGAGGGCATTATATAGGACATCTACACCAGGGACGTGAACATTGAGGACAAACTTAGAATTTTGCCATCCACATCCCCATCTTTTATTCTACTCAACATAGTGATGCTTGTCTATCAGTCAATTAATCTTTCTATCTCTTTCTCTCTATACAGTAGTTCTCCTTTATCTATTGGGGAATACATTCCAAGATCCTCAGTGGTTGTCTGAAGCCATAAATAGCAACAAATCCTAGGTATAGTTTGTTTTTTCCTATGCATACATACTTATGAAAAGTTTAATTTATAAATTAAACACAGTAAGAAATTAGCAACAATAACCAACAATAAAATAGAAAAATAACAATATACTGTAATAAAAGTTACATGAAATGTGCTCTCTCAAAATATCTTATTGTGCTGTACTTATCCTGCTTTTTATTGACTGCAGGTAACTGAAACTATGGAAAGTAAAACTGCTCTAAGGGGGAACTACTGTATAAATCTATGAATCTGTGTATCAACCCATCTTACTATACATCTGTGCATATAGGTGTAGGTATATACATGCAAATATATGAAAATAAACGGTGCTGTAACTTGGGTTCTCCAGAAATCGGTTCTGACAAGGAATTTGGGGTGGAAGATATCTGAGGTTAACACACATAAAGGTGACAAAGCAGGACCGCACAGCAGAAAAAGTTATAATTATGCAGGCCCAACCTGACAAAACCTGTCATGCCAGTGGGGAGTTGTGGAGCAAATATTGCCTGGAAAAGGCTTGGCCTTTTCGTTCAAGGCCTTGACCTTTGGACACCAATTTTACTTTCTGATTTGTAACCATATCGGTTAGTAATTGTGCTTCCTGATGGAAAAACAGCTTCATAGGAACATGAAATGCCAACATCACTTAATATCAAAATAAAAAAAATAATGAAAATGTTTAATGAATGAGATAACTTCTAGAATGTGACCTCATGCAATAGATCATCTCATTAACAGATGTTTTAGATATTGTGGTGCATCTAAGTAGTTTCAAGGACAAATTGAAAAATTTGTGGCTGAAACCACGTTAGTGAACTAAAATAAACAAAAATCTCATCATAAAATTTAAATATTTTGTTAATCTCAAGAAAGGAGAAAATACCTATTGCATTTTTTCTGATTCAGAAAAAATTAACATATTCAGGAAAAATAAGCTTTTAAATTATACAAAAGAACACAATTCCATATACTGAGAGTTCTGGGTGGACACTATATGCCATAAGTCTTATAATGTCAAACTGTATATATATACAAAAAAATGGATACATTTAATAGCATAATCTATAGCTTACAAAATAGCATAATTACTCTGGTGATACAACTTTGAGGAAATGTAATTAGGGAGATGTTTCATAGATGCAGAACTTTGGGTTATATCTTGAATGGAAGGTGTTTTAAAATTTACTTTTGGCAAACATAAGTGGACGTTTCTGTGTACTTCCCAGATATCCTCTTGAGGATGGAGACATTCCTTCATGGAGTGTTCGTTGCCATGGACTCAAAGCTACTTCTTACTCTGAAAATCGCCCTTGGTGGAATAAAGCAGTCTCACTCAAGCACACCACCTTGGGGGCAGACCAGAGTTCACTGGCCCATAGGAAGTGCTGAAGGCTTGGTCCCCTTAGCTCAGCTGGGACAATTCTGAAAGGCCTTCCAGCTGCTAGGTTTTGTAGGGAATCGGCTGAGGCCTGTTTACAAATACACAAGAGTTTGACTTTCTCTCTCCCATCCTGCTCCCTTTACCTCCTCCTAGATATTGTTGCTAAGTGTACTCTCCCATAAACTTTCTGTTTGCAAATCTCTTCCCTGAGTCTGTTTCCAGGGAACCTGTCCTTGGACACAAACTGTAGAATTAACCTGACAAAAAGAAAACGAGAAACTCTGCCAGTGCAATATACTTTCTATAAAACCTAGTTTAATTTGTTTAATTGTGAAAGCACATGTCTTAGAAAACATATTTCAATTACTTTATTGCAATATTTCATATTTCAGCTATCTTTAGTGAAGTGTGGTGGCTGAAGGCATTGGCTCTGAAGGTAGACAGACCTGAGCGTGACTGCTAGCTACAGCTGTCACTAAATCTGTACCTACACACCTGTGTCTCCATGAGAATTTAATGGCAATGGAAAGGTATATAAATCTCTTAGCATAGCACTTGACACATAAAAATAACAAAATCAGTGTAAGCTGCAATTACTATTATTAATAATTACAATATGAATGCAACAAATTATGTATAATTTAGAAAATACATTAATGTATACAGAAACTTCTACACTTACATGCAACTGCCCTTTTTAAATAATATACAAGATATTTGCCTAAGGAAGTTAATATGCTTCATTTAAAGTTCAAATTTCCATGATTTTGAAATGCACTGTTTTAATATAGTTTTTTGTTTTTTTTTTTTTTTTTTTTTTTTGAGACAGAGTCTCACTCTGTTGCCCGGGCTAGAGTGCCACGGTGTAAGCCTAGCTCACAGCAACCTCAAACTCCTGGGCTCAAGTGATCCTCCTGCCTCAGCCTCCTGAGTAGCTGGGACTACAGGTGTGCACCACCATGCCCGGTTAATTTTTTTCTCTCTATTATTCTCTATATATTGGAAGAGCTCAGCATAACAGCCTAGAGAACAGTACGTTTGCTAGACAACATTAAAAAGAACAAGTAAATTTCATGGAAAAGGTTTCTGCATCAGTCACTGCCAGAACATAAAATAGGGTGCACCTCTGAGGATTCGGCGTATCCCAGGCTACAGGAATGTTTTGAACACAGTGGGGTAAATGGTGAAGCAATTAGAAGCTGCAAATAATTTAGAGAATAAGTAAACACTGCAAACTTCTTTTCAACTTTTATTTTTCCTTTGTATAGACTGAGGCGTGCAGATATTACTGATATGTTAACAACGAGAAAGTAGAAGCACTGGAAAATCAAAGGCTTTGTCGCTGTCAAACTTTAAAAGTTGTCTGTTTTTATTTTAAAGTATTGTGGGGGTCCAAATGTTTTTGGTTACATGGATCACTTTATAAATGCCCGAGTCAGGGTTAAAAGTGTGCCTGTCTACCCAGATAGTGTTCATCGCACCTGTTAGGTAGGTTGTCTCCCATCCTCTCTTCTCCCCTCTTCCTGTTTGATTTCCACTGAGTTTTATTTCTCTCTGTGCACATGTGGCTCATCAGTTAGTTCCAATTTACTAGTGAGTGCACGTGGTGTTTTTCCATTCTTTAGACTTGTCACTTAGGATAATGGTCTCCAGTTCCATCCAAATTGTTGCAAAAGTGCTCTTGTGATTGGACCCCTAGTAACTTGGTGCTACTGTTCACCCAGCAGATTTGTCATTTGGGATTCTTAAAATTCACCAAATTTTCAGCTGCCACTAAGAAAAAAGTCATCCAAGTCTATTAAGAATGTATATATGTCAAAAGCAGCAATTATTTCTGTGCTACAGCCAGAATTCCAGTGATTATTTAATTTAATATGACATTTTCTCAGCAGATTGAATATTGTGAGAGTCTGGAATAAGAGTTGGCAATAGCTTTAGCTTTGTGACATTATCTTTTTAATTTAACTCAACCAAAGCAGAATATGAATACAAGGTGAATTCATCAGATCATCTAACCTACAAGCACCAGCAGGTGGTGACTGTTACTATTGGGATAACCTAATGGTATTAGTATGAGCTCACTTTTCTTCTTTCAAAATTATCCCAGGATTTTATTTAACACATTGACTGCCACACAAAAAATCCAGAAACTTTTCCTTGGGACCACTGTGTTTTATTACAAAAATAGAATAAAAAACTTCGAGTGTAATTTAAAGGTAAACATAAAGAGAAAAATGAAATTTATTGACTTCTATTCATTTAATTCACGCTTTTAGAATTAAATTGTCAATATTAATTGTAACAATAAGAACATCAACAAGTAAGATTTTATATATGCTTCACGCAGCCCTGGGGTCAAAACTAGAGTGAGTTAAATATAACTCTCATGGCAGTTGATGTGTTAAATTGAACTCTGTTCTTGAGGATCAGTAAAGATATAAGTACAAAAACATTTTTAATGTTATGGTACTTGCAGTTTTAATTGTTTTGAGAAATTCCCATTTCACTGTTCTGGTTACCTAGGAAACAACCATGTGAGAGAGCCAGACTTCTATAATCTGAACCTTACTTGATTGTCTTATATTTATTTTATATTTTCGAAAACAATCGGCTATTACTATTTTGCTTCAAAATCCATATCAGAAACGGTTAGCTACCTTTGTAATGTTTGCATGCTCCAGCTATTCATAGATGTCTCACAGTTTCCACGCATTTAGCTTCTTTTTATATACCATTACCGCCTATCGATTTGCATCAAAGAAGGGTTTATTATGCAGGAGTATGGTTTATTATGTTGCTGATGCATCATATTTAAGCAGCTATGAAAATTAACTGCAGTGCATGTTCAGCAGCTAATTTTCAAACTCATAGCTTTTGGGGATATGCTGGTCACCCATATATTTAAAAGGCAAGAAGATTTAGCCAGTTTATCGCTGACCTTTAATGATATTTTGTGCATTTTTTTACGATGCCATTAAACTAGTTTGTAAATAGTAAATTTAATGCTGAAACTCTGTTGGCTGCACCTTCGGGGCAGAGAAAAACACATTATGGAGTGGGGAGTTGAGACTAGCAAAATGCCACCGCTGCATAGTCACCTTTCAGACATCACAGAATCAGGAGAAAGTGTAGTAAACTGCAAATATGTCAGAGTATCTAGAAATACAAACACCTTTTGATTTGAATATATACATATCTCTCAGGTTTAGAAATGCATGATGCCGCAAGCATAGCATGTAAATCTCTCTCTGAAGTCTGTCTCTCCAGTTTTTCCGTGCTTGCACCCCTGTTTAGTATCTTTACCACACTTATTTTATAATGCAATTAACTAATTAACTACTCAATGGGCCAACAGAGGACTGGCCGAATGCAGAGACCAACTGTGTTTCCAGACTTGCTGACTTTTATAATTGATGTAACAAGTTAGTTATTTCTAGATTATGGTAAACTTTCCCGTGTCAATTTCATCTACACAAAATGGGAGCTGATTGTCATCAGTTACAAAATGGCTTACAAAACATGGAAACAACGTTAATTACTTGAGTAATCCTGATATGTAAGTTGTCTTCTTTGTATTAGAAGAGATGTTAAATTGAAATCTTGGTGTTCAAAAACTGAACATTCTTCTTTTTCATGTTTCCTGATCTGACCATTAGAAATTAGTTGTTAACCAAAAAATGGGACGGATGATAAATTAATATAGTAAAGGAAAACAGGCAGGGAGCATTTTTCATTCTTAACATTGTCTATTGCTTTCTCAAGGCTCATGACCCTTTGTCATCAAAGGCAAATGTAGAGCAAATGCCCTAACACTATTCAAATAGTTTATTTTACTGTGTCTTTGGGAAATTTTTCATAATTATGGATTCATATGCATATATTTATTAATGTCTTTATGTATAACTTCATTAATTTAGTAGATATCTTTAAATATCTTTACCTAATATCCTGACTGTACTGTAAAGTTAGTATTAATATTATTTTTATTCTGTATATTTTGAAGTGTGGCAAACAAGTGGAAATTATTTTGTTTGGCAGATACAGTAAACTGTTCCTGAGAGCAGTAGAACAGGACATATTATCTAGTAGCATTTTTTAGCTGTTGGCTTCTTTTAGAGTTAATATGTGTTGCTTCCTTCAGTGGCTTTGAATCCTGGTTGTACACCACAATGAAGAGTAGACATAGTTTTGTTGTTGTTGTTTGTTTTTCATAAGCAGATCTATATGATCTCCATGTCCGAGAGATTCTAAATCAAGAGGCGGGGCCAACCATCTATATATTTTCAAAATTCCGCATGTATCTGATACAGTAACAAGGTTAAAAACCACAGCAATGGATATTGCTGACCCACGAAAATTAAAATAACATAAGAATAGCATGATATTTAACCAAAAATATATAGAGTATGCATATTATCAAACAATTTTCTACAGACTTAACAGAAAATTTGATTCAGAATAGAACTTTTTGTAAACAATTAGTCATGACTTGAACTGTGAACTTAACAAAATGAATAAACAAAAAATCTAGGGCAGTAAAATAGCATGCCTAATGTAGGCAAAAATGCTAAGAAAAAGACACCTATTTATTCTTTGTTGCATGGATACTGATTATTTTTCCTGCTAAGAGATGCTGATATTTGGCATGGCTTAGATAACAACACACTCAGTTTGCCCTTTAAATTATAAACAGGAATAAAAAACAATGAGTCACAAGGTTTGGTAATTTATCTTTTAAAATGTATTAAGCATTGGCTGTGACTTGTATAAACCCAGAGTTAAAGTAATTGGAAGTACACTCTATCTACCAGGAAGCCAATTAAAGGTGTATGAATTAAAATAATGGATTTGCTATTTCAATGCACAAGAGTTACTAATTTAAGTAAAATTAATAGATTCTAAGAGATATTGTAAGAATAGATTTTTTAAAAAAATACTTACAATCCAGTAGGTATCTTATGGATAGCATGCAACTAACCTATTGTTTCTGAGCTATCAAGTTAGTAGTATATTTACCAAAATTTTCCTGCACAATACTCTGCTACTTCTAGAATAGCAAAGCGGACTGAGTACTAAATATAGAGTCCGTAGGTTTATAGCTTTGCCTCTAAGTGATAACAATGTTATTTAATGTTGGACACATCTTAAAGTGTGGTGATGGTTTTTAGATGATGCTGGCTGCACAGCAGGTATGTAGAAACTCCTCTGATGAATCTCATTTATAATTTGAAACACTCCTTATAGTTATGAATTTTTCATTGAATTTTTCTGAGGTGCTTCAGCCGGTCACCTCCAACTAATTGGAAATGGCTTGGGCACAGAAATTTACCTGTGAGGTTATTCTTAAATGCCTTCCATCTGTAATATTCTGGGAGTCCTAAGTCTCTTTTTAATGCTTTAGAACCTCTTCTCTCCTCTTGTATAGATTCCAGCTGGGAAAGGTGAAGCATGAATCTTGGCATGCGTTTGTATGTTTCAGGTTGAAATACACTGTATAAAGTATCACTGTTCTAACCTATTCTTATCAGATCTTAAGTTTCTTGGCAGAACACATGTATATTTAAGTACTGGAACGAAACTATCTTGTGGTTCAAAAGAAACTAAATGATTATTTAAGATGCTGATCTTTCTTTCTCCTCTTCAATAAATCTACTCTCACCTGCATAGCAGCTCCTCACCCAGCTTCCCAATTCCTCATGATTGGGTTGTCTAAAGAGATCAATCGATGCAATACCAGTGCACTAAACTCACCCCGGATCTTCCAGAAGTTGTTTCTATCAGGGATTCTTCCTAAGAGACTAACCATTTCACCATGTAAATATTTTTTAAACTATAAAGACAAACAAACAAACAAACAAACAAACCTCTTCTAAGCTTTTTTTTTTAAATGTTAAAATAATTTCCTCATAGTTGGTGAGACTGAAATGAGTTATTGTAGTTAGGAAAAAGAGTTCAGCTTGAATACTCTAATATTGGAGGGGCTAGTGCAAAAATGTGAACCATGAGGTTTCCTAGAACTTTCTCAGTACTCAAGAGTGGCCCCAAACCCCAGTTAAATTATACTGCTTTAAGAATTTATATGATTTTCTAAATAGGTAGTTTCTTTCAATAGTTTTAATTTTCGTTTCAATATACCTATGCAGATATACAGAACAAAGAAACTGTAGTCTACATTTCACTTTTAAACCAATCTGGAGTTGTTTTTATTTTTTTTTTCTTAATTTTCATATTGCAATACACTTTCTGGCATATCTCAGAGGTGATAGATTGCCTTAATAAAGTATAATCCTTCCAATAGAGTATATTCTTCCTGAGTAGCACAATATCTTAATTTAAACAGAAGACATGATCTGCACTCAATTTAATAATTTCAAATGAAAACAGTTTTGTAGAGAAATGCAACTGATTTTTGTTTGTTGATTTTGTATCCTCAAAATTAATTGAATTTGTTTATTAGTTCGAACTAGTTTTTTGGTGAAGTCCCGTGCTACTTCTAGTCAGTGTTTTGTTAAAAGCCTAGAAATAAAATATTAAACAAAGCCAGTTTCATAGGTAATAAATTGCCTACCATAGCTTAAAAATATATCGTTATTGTTAGCAGTGTTTTTGAGATTTTGCTGTGGTTAAGATGACTGCTAGAGATTCCTTCATAAAGATGGAAGTCAAGCCAAGAGTCTCGGGAGAATTTTCCCAAATGGAAGTTCAAGAAAGGGCATTTTGTTTTAGTTCACAAAATTACAAAAGACGATAAAACAGAACAAAAGAGTACGAAGAATGTAAATGGTCTTCACTAAATAGTGTTTTCTCTTAAATTACATTTATGTATATATATGCACGCAAAGCTGTTTGAGTGATCATCTCTGAGTATCATGACTAAAATCCTCTTTCCATAATGAATATCATTTTGTTATTTGGTAACTAATAAAGGAAACGTATTAGCAGTCACTTCTATAAGTTACATGCAGCCTGGATCATTATATTGTCTCTTTTTATTATAAAGTAGAAATATTTCTATGAAATTTTAGCATAATTGTTATGGAGGGAATCTACTGTGATGAAGTTATGAGATGTCATTGTTATGGCCAGCCTCCTGTACTAGGCTCCAACACATCAGACTGCTCCAGAATAGACTCATATATACTAAGTGCCACGCAATCAAATTGAACTTTGAAATGGGCCAATTTTTCTAAAGAAAAAAGAAATTCTAGTCAAGTCAGCATAATAAGGAAGTCCCTGATCAACACATAAGTGCACATATAAGAATAACATCCATTGGATGTCGGGCGGCGGGGGGGAGGAGGGGGAGGAGGAGGGGACGGGTATATGCATACACAAAGAGTGCAATGTGCACCATCTGAGGGATGGACACACATGAAATTCGGACTTGGTGGGGGGCAAGGGCAACATATGTAACCTAAACATCTGTACCCCCATAATATGCTGAAATAAAAAAAATAATAAATAGTAATAAGGAAGTCCCCTTTGTTTTAAGCCTATAAGGAAAGTAACTTTGAAATGACCAATCCACTTTTGTTCTCTGTTTCTGCCTTCTTCAGCTCTTTTTGCTTTACAAAGCCAAATGCCACTACCCAGCTCATCAGGACACTCATTCCATTTTATAAAATGAGGTCTTCCCTGATTCTAGAATCACAAATAAAAGCCAAATAGATCTTTAAACTAAATTTGTTGTAATTTTGTCTTTTGACAATAGGTTTTACATGCATATTGCAGAGTCATGTTTTAAATAATTATAATATCTGTTACCGAAAATAAATCAGTACTTATGAAACACAATTTCATGTGGTGTTTTAAGAATCATATGTACTGCACAGAGTATATACATTTTGAAAACATGACTTGAGTCAATTTTCATTAACTTTGTATAGAAAATGTAATTCCAGTTCCATCTTGTGGTTTATAATTTGTTGTCTAAAATGATGCATTTTTATGACTACATGTTATTTTCTTGCTGTATTTTTTCATTCATTGAATATTTAATGGGTTCGTGCAATTTTGTGTACTTACGGGGTTTCTATACATTTTCTCTATACCATTAAATATACTTTTAAAGGTCTTACAAGACCCTACTATTTTTGATTTTTTATACAAATTACACACATACAAAAGAAAAACGATTATTTGTTATAGCAATCAATATAATAAGCCTTGAAGTATAATCCAAAATGCCTAATAATCATTTGACTTACTCTTATTAAGACATTTTTATTTTATTTTATTTTATTTTTTTTCAGTGAGAAAAGAGTTATTTATTTATTTATTTATTTATTTATTTTTTATTTCAGGGTATTGTGAGGGTACAAACATTATGGTTACACTTTATGTCTTTGCCTCACCCAAGTGCGGGTTAAAGGCATGCCCTTCCCCCCCTACAGTGCTCTCCGTGTCCTTATTAAGAAATTTTTAAAGTGCCATTGTAATATCTTTCAAAAATATTTTCTTTTGTTTACTAAAATCTCAGTATAAATATCACAGATCCTTGATAAATTAAAGGGTCTATATTACCGAAGAGTCTAGGTAAATTAAAGAGTCTTACATTTAAAAAATGCACTCTACATTTTGTATGCTATGATGAAATGAATTTAATTTGGCATAGTTATTTGATGTTGAGGTTAGTTATTCCTAACTAGATTAACCTTCAAGCAATTTTCAAATTAGTGCACATTTTAGTATGAAATACAAACGTGGATATATAAATTTACCTCCTTTATATATTAATTTAATTAACGTTTACACTGATTTCAAGTCCAAAAAATCATGATTTTATGACAAAACTTAATATGCCTTATTTGAATTTTAATCTATTTATTTCACTAATTTAATTGACCAAGTTTATCAGCATGCAAAAACATGGCTAATCAGAACCCCAGATCAATCCTGCAGCTATACTCCTAAATTCAGAGGAGATAATATATGATTCACACAAAACTTTCATTTAGTTTTAATAATTTATTTAAATTGTCATGCAGTCAGTCTGGCTATACCAATCAGAACCAAAAATGGAATATGACAGAAAGAATGAATCCGTGAACAGTTGTCTAGTTTGTCATGAAAATAGTTGCTGTATTGGATAAATATAAAAACAATCTGAGAGCTATTATCCCTTTTATCTTGAGTTTGTTCCATATAATGTGATAATTCTTGTACATTGAGAAATCTTTTCTAACTTTATGACATTTGAGATGTCAATGAAAGAGGAAGGGCCATTTATATTCTACTAAATATATTTTAAGGTAAATTCAGTTATCCAACTATCAAACAGTACAAGGCTTTACAAGTTGAACACAAATATACACATACAGATGCAAAAATAAGAAAATCCTTTTTTAAATCAGTCAAGAAAATAATTAACTTCTGAAATATTTCAGAACAAAATATATGAGCTATTAGGAAGCTCTTAAAGCATAAGTTCAATTCCTTTTTAGCTATCATGCAGAGAAAAGGCATCCTGACTCATAAAATATTTCGGTTAAATAAAATTAATTTTACATTGTTTTCAAAAATATTTAATACAATCAAGTATAATAATATATAATAAAATGCATATAGATTTTAATAAACATAAACAGTATTTTTTTCCTGGATTACATTTTCTTCTGAAAACTGGCTTTTTGACCCCATCCCATTTCTTTAATCACGACTTTTAGCAAGAAAACCGTATTACATAAATTGCAACCATGCCAGAGATTTGGTGTGATATAAAACAGTTTTCAAAAACTGGACACGTTAATCCTGTGTCTCTTTATTCTTGTGAGCTGGAATAAAGTGTATAGACTGTGTTTCTTTCATAGCTAAAGGAGAATAATATAAAGAGAATATAATAATAAAATAATAATATATCTCTTTATAATAATATAAAGAGTTAATGCAATCCATGTTTCTTGCATTGTGCTTCAGAGTAGCATAGGAAGGACATCTATATTTGGGGAAAGTAAAGAAGCATATTTATAGAAGGGAACAGAAGAAATGGAAGAATCCTCAGCCCATGCAAGGTCCCATTTCGAGTTGCTACTGAGATCCAATGACATATCTACACTTGCATTTGATGTAAAAACTTGTATTTTCATAGCGATTGCCCCTTTTTGCTTATGCCAATTTAAATTGTATTTCAGTTATTCAAATCCAGTCACCTAATCTAAAAGAGAGCTAAATTGCATCTAATGCCATATTTCTGAAGGCACTTCAGGACGGCACACGGTCTTGAGCCATCATTAATCTAAGTTCTTAAAATGCAATTAATGTATCCATAATATCCAGGTATTTGAAATTTTTTCCATATTTTTCACATTTTACCATTTTGAATTAAACTTCTTTCTCAGTATTTATTAATACTCCCCTCAGAAGCACGATGTGAAGTTTATAACTCCATCAATAGGCAAATGCAGATCTATACACATGCATGTGTGTGAGTTCGTGCATGTATGGTGGTTCAGAAAATAATGTATTTGTTACTCTGTCAATGTGCTCAGTCGTTAAAGTGACACATTATATTTCTCACACAGAAAATATTATGAAAAATTTAAAGTTCAAGATAAAGAACTCAGGAACATTAAAAATGATATTTATCAAAATATAAGACACAACATTTCTATACTCGATAATGTGATCAAATTTAGATATTAATAAATGGAAGGTCCATTATTTGTCAGACTATGTTTTGCTTATTGCAGATTTTGACTTTATGCGTGTATGCGTTTGCTTGTCTAGGAGCTTCTCCAGTAGTCTCTGAGCACTATTAGGAAATAAACCAATTTTTCATCTGCAAATTTCCACCATGGATTAGTATCATAATGTAACACACAGGATTACACAAACACCAGAGGAGTGTGAGCTTTGAAGTAAATTAGAAAAAGGGTGAAATTCTAGATAGACCATTTACCTTATCTCTAGATATGCACGATTTATCTCTAAACCTATTTTCTCATCTATAAAATATCAATAAACTGCTACTTTCACGCTACAGTAAAGATTTGAATGTAAACCCTTTAATTTATTGTCTAGTTCATAGTAAGTGTCCAATTTAAAAGAGTTGCTTCTAGTCTTCTTTTTATTGTTAATAATTATGCTCAATATTTTTATAAAAGAGATTATGAAATACTTTCAGAAATAAAAAGAAATCTAAAAAATTATATGAATCTTTCCCACTGAATTTAGGTTAAGGAAAATACTTGCAAACAGTGTTCAAAGCAAAAGAGAAAAATGCATGTTTAAATTATAAAAAGAATATCTCAATAATTTAAATTAATCTCATAATTGGACATTTATCAAGCTTTGGTACTGACAAACATAATTTTAATACCTGAAGGTTTTATGTTTGTTTTCGGGATTTTTCTCCCATTTAAATTCCGGTTATTCTTTTCTTTTCAATAACTTCACATTTTAATCAAGGCTAATGCTTAGGCAACTGAACTAGCATTTACAGATAATCCTCATTAAATACCTGTTTTCTAAGCATAAATAGATATGCTTAGAAAGATAAGCACCTAAATAAAACATAAAAATATAACATAAATTCTGTTTCTTCATGTTATCTCTTTGGAAAATTTTCATCTTATGACAGATGGAAAGATTAGAAAATTCATTTTAATCCATTAAATGTTTGTTGAATTGTTGGCATTCTTTTCTTTGTCAACCAATGTTGGTAGACGAAAATATTTTCGCTTTCCAAAGTGCTGCTTTCTACCTTAGGGAGAAAAGATGATACGAAAGCAGATAACTGCTCCGCCATGTTAAATGTTCTATTAATGAGGTATCAGAAAGTGAAACAGAGAAGGGAAGTATTCCTGAGTACGTGGTCAAGGAATGTCTTTTTCATCAATCTTGAAGGATGAAAAAGAGCTCATCGGGTGAACAAAATGAGTGAGGGAATAAAGAAAAGAGCATTTTCCACTTGATGAGCAGTATGTGGAGAGGAATGTATTTGGGAAGCAGGTAGTTATTTATTTATTTATTTATTTATTTATTTATTTATTTATTTATTTTTGCAGGTAGTTATTTTTAAAGATCAAGGAATAGCCACGTGAGAACAAAGCCTGAAATTATATTTGGGTCATGAACAGGAATGTGACTGGGCTTTGGATTGCAAATGTTTTTTGTGAGCCATGGTAGAGTACTATGTACTATTACTTTATTGAATAGGCAATGTGGGGGAGGGGTGGATCAAACACCCATGTTTTGAGTCACGATCAGATCACGTTTTCTGAGAAATAGCAATGGCAGGCAATATTGTCCGGAGTGTAAAAATAAGAAATAAATGTAACTTAAAGGAAGGTGCACAAGTTTGTAGACAGACTTATGGGTACAAAGCATGATTTTCATATTTATTTGTGCAACAAATTTGGATAACATTTTTTAATAATAATCTGAAACTTATAGGAATTCCTTATTTCATTCATATATTCATTTATTTATTCATAAATGTTCTAGGCTTTAAGATTTAATTAATAAGAAGAGCTCGCATTCCAGTTGAATAAATAAATGAATGATAAAAATATCATATACCCAGAACTATGATGCAGGGAATTAAGAAAGGGTATGGTTTAATAGGCAATTTGCAACATAATGATAACAAGCCCCTTGTGGCTAATGGAATTTTCAGAGACATGTTTTCTGAGAAGGTAATATTTCCTTAAGATTTGACTGTCAGAAAAGAACAAGGAACTTTTCTTGAAACATACGATGAAAAATATTAGGGAACTAAATTCACATTTGTGAAAAAAAAGGGCCATTACAAACCATTTGTGATGATTAAATGAAAACATACACACATGTATACACACACAAAGATACACATATGAAGAAGATGTAATGTTTAGGAGTATGAAAACATGATTAACCATTTAGGACACAGATGCATCGTTCTTTTGAATATCCCATTTTTCAACCGCATATAAAATTTGGTACATTAACAGGTTCAAGGAATTCTTAGAGAATTATCTTTGCCATCCTATAGGGAAAATGGCTTAGAATAAAAGTAAAATAGATGGAATCATAAAAGGTAGGAAACAATTTTATTTACTGCTATTTTTTAAAATTAAATTGATGTATATATATATATATTTTTCTATTCATATTTTACATAGCTTAGAAAATTAGTTGGAGCACGGTTATTCTAAGAGAAACTTTTTTATGAAATATTTCATAATGTTTCATAAATGATTATCAACTAATGGTATTCAATAAGGAATTCTACTTTAGTAATTTTAAGGTTTTATGTATCATAACACAGCAGTCTAATTTGAGAAACAAAATTATAATGAGAAAACCAAAGTGGATATTTATTAAATGTGATCATAGACTATGCCAAAAGTTTTATATTATTTGGCTCTAAAATCCCAAATTAGGAAACACTGTAAAAGTATATAATGCCACGACTTGCTGATAGTCTTAATGAGACAAATTATGATAGATAATCAAGAAAATATTTTGTTCTTCCTTTAGGGATAGCTAACCTTTCAGTTTTGACTTTCATATATTCAGTGTGACCAATTAGAAGCAAATGTCTGTAGACCCGTTAAAATAAGCTATTATATTACATTACATGTACAGAATCTCTCTGCTTTCCAATGAGCCCCAGAGGGGTGGTTGACAGTCCATAGAAACCAATTTATGAGCATTACAGAAATACAAATTTTGGATATGACAGAAGGTAGAACATTTCAACAAAGCAGCAAATCTTGGTGCTGGTATCCTAGTATTTAGGCAGTTAAATGTATGCAATTTGATTTAAACCCTGCTTTTAACATGATGAATGTATTGAAACCAAATTCTGGAGTCAGTGCGTAAGCAACTGGAAAAATATGAATTAATCTTATGAATGGATTACATTTGTCTAGAAACAATTGGAATAAGTTTAAGTTCTTAACATAAGTACATTAGATATTTCTTACAGTTTTTCATGATTTCTCTGGGTATTTATTTTATGGTATATTTCATAATATCACATTTCCCTTTTTAAGTTTTTTTAAAAAACTGTTTGAAATACAAAATAACCAGTAGCAAAAGGGGTATGTTAAAAAGTTTGAATACCAGAAAATCAATTGTACTTTTATACCAATTAGATTTAAGAATATTGACTACAACCTGCAAATTCCTAGGTGATTCAATGAGCAATTTCCATTTGCCAACCTGGATGTTTTCCAGTGTTTTTTGTCTTTCCTGGATTCATACATTAAGGAAAGTTTTCTTTTTCTTCTCTAGAATTTTTCTTCCCTAAGGATGGGAGTTGGTGGTAAACAAAGAAACACTAAAAAGAAAACCAAATAAAATGAAAAAGACCCCCCAAAACCTTTAATCTTAACCCACTTGAGAATATTTCTTTTTCATCTAGACTTTACTATATTCTAATTTTTTTCCTTCCTCCCTAACATCTGAGGAGCTATACTGAAAAAAACTCATTATCTCTTTAACTCTTTAATTACACTACACACGGAGGAGGAAAAGATGGACGAGGAGGAGTCAATAGTTGAAAAGCAGTCACAGATATGAACATGAGAGAGAAAAATTCTTCCTCTCTGGTGAACCCATATTATTTCTCATCTCTTATTCTTTTATGGATAGACCATAGAGACATTTTGTATTTAACACTGGAAAAACCTGAGGAGCTTTTAAATAAAAATAAATAAATAAATAAATAAATAAATACACTGGTGCCTGATCTCTCTGTCTAGAGATTCTGATTCACTTGTGCTGGGGTGGATCTCAGGTATCTATATTAAAAAAAAAAATCCTGAATTTGACTCTCTTTTCTTTTATTTCTGTCTTTTTTTTTTCTTTTTTTTTTTTTTTTTTGAGACAGAGTCTCACTGTGTTGCCCGGGCTAGAGTGCCGTGGCATCATCCTAACTCTCAGCAACCTCAAACTCCTGGGCTCAAGCGATCCTTCTGCCTCAGCCTCCCGAGTAGCTGGGACTACAGGCATGCACCACCATGCCCGGCTAATTTTTTCTATATATTTTTAGTTGTCCGGCTAATTTCTTTCTATTTTGAGTTGAGACGGGGTCTTGCTCTTGCTCGGGCTGGTCTCGAACTCCTGACCTTGAGCCATCCTCCCGCCTCGGCCTCCCAGAGTTCTAGGATTACAGGCGTGAGCCACTGCGGCCAGCCCTGAATTTGACTCTCATAATTGATTTATCTATTCTATATATCCACCTTCAGTTCCACAACTGAACTTATCATTTCTGTCCTCTTCCTTGGTTTTGACTGGATTTCAGCCAGTCTTTCTCTAACTCAATCTCCCGTTTCTTAGTCTTTCATTTGCCTCAGACTTCGTGTCATTACTTGCCGTTTTCCACTAACTGTATCCCTGTAATTTTTCTTGCATCCTACTTGCTATTTTATCATAACTTAAGTGAGCCTCCACGTCCCCCTAAAAATCAGTGAATTCTATATATTTTCTCTGAGTACACATAAAAAATATTTATCAAGAAAATGCATGCATATTATAGTAACATAGTCACCTGTTTAAAGTGTTATCTAAAGACATTGTATGTAGGCAAAAGGGGGCATTTTAGCATTCAAACTGTAAAGCAAAATTTTGCACTTCATCTTTGGAAAACTGCAATGCCACAGTGGAGGAAAATTATAAGAATATCCATGGACTGGATGTTGTAGTAGCTGTTATATGTCATGTTCAAAAACTTTCCTTATGTCTTCTCTTCGTACTGGCAAAATTGGCAAAGGTCGTGAAGTAATAGTAGTCACAGAGTTTTATCAATGAGTTTTCTTCTGACTAAGGTATTTCTCAGTACCTGAAAATGTCTGTAATATTCTGGAGAGAATCAAGACTAAGCTATTTGGTCAGACTACAGTAATGACTATAAATTGAGTTATATTTATGTATTATGCACGTTTTTTCAAATCCAATGGATATCAAAGGGATGCTTAAATTTGAATCTGTTTATTATTAACAGTATGTCAAATGAAGTGCTGTAATAATTTAATCAATTCTGAAATACATATTTTTGGAATGTGTGTATAAAAATCAAGGGTTATGACTTTATAATAACAATTATAGTTTGGGTTATTAAGAAATATGATAAGCCAATAGTCTATTTCCCTATGGAAGCCACATACTACCTTAGCATGTTTTAATAATAAAACTAAAAAGTCATGAAATAGCATTATTGTTTTCGTTTTGTTGATTGCAAAGTTCATCTTCCTGCAGGGGATATTGGAAAAATTTATGGTTTCAACCTTTAGTTTAGAATTAATGCTATTGCTGAGCTTTGGGATTACAAATAGCTATCTATTCCCAACATAACAACAGGCAACCTTTATGAAAGCCATTTAATAAATACTGCCTAGGGAAAAAAAAAAAGTTTATTGTGTGAAAGCTATTGACAAAGGGCAGATAATCTAATGAAGAAAGGTTATAAAATTAACAGAGGTTAGAAAAGGAACCACTTTACTTCTGTTTATATGTTCTAACCACTTGTCAAAATAAGTCAAAATTTTCTAGCAAAGTCAGTTTTTAATATTCCTGACAAAATATGGGCTGTCTAGGCATTTTATCCAATAAAATTACAAACCACTTATATATTTTTTAACAGCAAAGAATCTCAATTCCCATTGAAGAACATTTTAAAATAAACTGCTATATTGGTTTTACACATTTTATTTTGCATATGCAAACATAATAAGTAAAATTTGTCTTCAATGTTTTTAATGAACAAAGCTGAAATTTTTTAAAATATGTGAAATTAAGCTTAGGGATAATAAATTTTTATTCAATGTTCATTTTATGTAATTGCCTGATTAGTGTATTATCATTGTAGAGATACATCTGTAATTCCAGCATAAAATATTTTTTCTTTATTTCTTTTAGAATAATTGCAATAGCCTGGTAAACTAATTATTGTCTGTACATGTGTAACTTTTTCCTTTTTTTTTTTTTTTTTTTAGCTGAACAAAAATTTTGTAAGAATTAGCTAAGTTAGGACGGAACGTATTACATATTAATTTCTTTAAGCAGTCTTTTGGCTTAATAGTGTACAAACAGTAATGCCTGAGTTCAAGGATTAAGTATGAGCTTCTTAGCATAGATATAATTAGCTCCTGATTGGGTGATTACTCAACATGTAGTTTATGGAACGTGACCCAAGGGCTCTAAATATGAATATCCTTTGCTGTGTCCAAGGTGATTTGTTTAAAGATGACATAATTACATGTCCTTTATGAGTCATCTATATAAATTTAGGTTTTATTATTTTTGAGGAAAGGAGATTTGCAAATATGTCCACGAATTTATTATTCATAACAAAATACAGGAATGATTATATGGAAAAAAGTGTCTTAGCGTTTCTTATTGTCTCATTGCTATTTTCTTATAGAAAATTTTATACCGGTAAAAAGCAGCTCAGTCAATGACAACATTTCAAGACATATTTTAATACTATGATATAGGGTAAGCATGCTAATAACAAACATCTTCCTCTTTATTTCTTTTGTTAGACATTTAAGTTTTTCCCAATGTCATTTAAGAAAGAAGAGGATAACTAAAGCTTAGTTCAAACTTAAATAGAACAGTCTAAGCAATACCGTGTGATTGGTTTATATCTTTTTGCTTTAAATTAATTAACTATATATATGTATATGTATATATACACACATAATCATATTGTATTTTATTTATCTTTTAAACAAAGTTATACAAATTATATTTGAATTCTGATTATCATTTAAGGTAAACTCAAGGCAAATTATATGTTGTTTATAAATTTTATTTTCAAGAATAAATGAGAGAAAATATATAAATACATTTTTTAAAAAGGCTTAATTAACATAGGTGTATGCATATATGTCCAAAGGTTATTTCATATCTTTGACTCATGCCTGGAAGCCAAGGTTATATTAAATGATCTAGAAGAGCTAATCCAAGTTTAAGTTTATGGCACTAATTCTGGACTTACAGGATAAGGAAAAGGATTGAGGTATGAGGCCTTTCAATTTCAAAGGAATAATTTTTATGGAATAATGCCAGATTTTACAAAGAAAAGAAGGGAATGACTTAACACAGATTATGAATATAAGAGCTAAAGAGAAAAGATTTATATTAAATAAAAAGTGAATAGTTTAAGCCAGTTTTTAATCAAGAGGCAATTGAAAGAATTTTTGGAGAATTTTTTGTGTGTATTTTTTTTGGTGTGTGTGTGCGTATGCGCTTGCGCGCAGACACGCTGAAAATTGGATTTGGAGATGTTTCAAAGAACATAAAAGACAAAGTAAATATTACACCAGTGGAATTTTAGAGACAATTCCTATATCAATGTAATAATGATACACCTACGGCCAGGGATCAATTAAGTGGACTTTATCTTCAAGAAAGCTTTTATCAAGAGATGAATGGTGGGTAGAGGAGAATTGGCAATGCCAGACAAGGGGAAGTGAGAATAAAGTCAGTTATGACCCATTTTAGGTTCCACTTTAAACTGCGCTGCATTCATGATTGCTTTCTCAATTTCTTTATTTTATTTTATTTTATTTTTTTACCTACAGTTATTCAATGCAGAATATTTTGTGGTGACAGTCTTCTGTCACTGTAAACTTGGCATTGACTCTTCAAATAAACAACCACTTTGCAGTATTAGTAGCATCTGTGGACTCATCAAGAAACAAGGCAAACTTCTTGAGTCATTTTCCTTGCTTTTTAAGGGAACATTGATCTTACTCCTAATGTCCGAACTCTTCAAGCAATTGTTCTTGCCAAAGGCTAATAATCTTAAGCCTGTTTATTTTATCTGGGTACGTTTCTCTGCCTATTGCAATCGAAAACCATTTAAAGAACTGATTGCCAGCAAACAACTTCCCTTGCTTACCAACAAATGAGCTGTTTAGAGACTTACTTTGGTTTTAGTCTCATTTTCAATTTTTAATTTTTATAAAGAAATTTTGAGATGACGAAATATTCCTTGTAAAGTCTAATTTTTCTGACTGTTGCTTTCTAATGTTTTGAGGACAGTATCATGAATGTCATAGCGACCAGTGTCATTACACAATAATAAACACACGTTTTAACATCCAATTTGATAACAAAATAATCCACATTTCCCTGTAATTTAAAGTATGACATTCAAAGTCAACTTTCCTTTTTTTCTTATTTGGATATGATGGGTGTACTCTGGTAATAAAAAAACAGAAACAAAAAACCTGGAAATGGTGTCAAGTTATAACTTTATCAATGCAATTTGTTTCTACTACGAGTACTCATCTCTGCCTTGGTAGGACTAAAACAGCCATATAATATATGTGAACGGGTAGGGTTGTGTTTCAACAAAACTTTCTGGACACTGGAATTTAATTTCATATAATTTCCATTTCCAGGATATATTATTCTTTTGAATTTTTTCAACCATTGAAAAAGAATCTTAGCTCCTTTGCCATATAAAAACAGGTGGCCGACTAGTTTTCTAGTTTTGATTCATGGACTATAGTTTGTGACCCTTCAAATACTCTCTCTTTCTCCCTCTCTTTTGGTGTATGTGTGCGTACACATGCTTTATTATACATAAGTTAACTGATTGTTGGCATTTCTTTACGTGGTTCAAATACGTTTTCAAAAATATAGTTTCATTTACACAAAAAATAATTAAGAAGTTTTCCAAAATCAAGTAAAATAATAAGAGAAGAAATCCTTGTTATAAAGCCTAATGATCTTGAATTTTCATGGATAAAAGTAGAAAAAATAAAGAAGAAAGTTTAACTTTGGGTATACAATACTACTTCAAATGATAAGATGTTTCCCAGGTAACAATGATAAATAATATTTCATCTGGTTTCACCCAAAGTAATCATTGTTTATATTAACATAGGTAATTTTTATTCATGTTATAATGAATATGTTTTGCTTCTTGAGAAATTAACTGCCTATTTTTCACTTTGGTCCTAATTTATTACTTCTCATTTGTTTATAGAAAATCCTACCATATGTAATTAGCTGTTAAAGAAATGGCATAAGAACACAGGCTCCTCAATGAAGAGCCTCCACCTGCCTTTATTGCTCATTAATATGTGACCTGATCAATCACATAGGCTTTCTGTGCTTATTTGGCTTAGGTGTTGTCTCACGTTAGGTTCTCCAGGAGCAGCTTATCAGACTAGAATTTGAAGGCAGGTGATTTATTTAGAAAGTATACTGGGAAGAAAATTATAAGAGAGTTGGATAAAAAGAAGAGAAAATGAAAAGCCATTAAGTAAAGGTGTACATTAAGGCAAAGAGCCAACCTCAAACTGATGGGGAGCTCTAGACCGTAAATTGGACTTTAAAGTCGGTCTTACTTGAAGGAAAGGGAGGTACACATTCCTACTGTATCTGCCAGTCAGTCCCTGGCTATGTATCTTGGGTGAGATGTAAACTCTCAGCCAATGTGGCCAGTGCTCCAGTAGCCCCAGGGCAATTCTCTGATGAGAGTCTCAGACACAGGCCATTAGAAGAGAAGCACACACAAAGGATCTGAGGCCATGTGGCTGGAACATTGATGATTTGCTACAGCTATAAAATAGGAGTAACTATGACCTACATTATTAAGTCTTTACTTTATTCCAAACACCATGCAAAGCCCTATATTAATTTTATAAGGTAATCTTTATACTTGATATTTACCCAATAAATGTTGGCTAAAATGCTATATTTAACATTCATAGAGATTCAGCGTGTTGCTTTTATGTGTAAGTTATAAGAAAAGTAAATTGTACAATGTTTTGAACATTGGAATGTGTTCAGTTATTATCAATTCATTATTTATCTTATGTACTACTTCAAATTAAAGTCTGTTCCAGTAATTACAATTGAACCTGTAGTATCTGCATGACAACAACACTCAAGTTCCCAGTACTTTAAGTTGGGAAAAAATAAATAGTAGCCTATATATACAGAATTCTATCCAAGTAAGTCTTGTTTTTCTTTCTGGGTGTGCTACTTGCCATATAATCAGTATTTTTTAACTCTGCAGGGAAGAAACAGGGTGAGAATTATAGTTGCTGGAGATTCCTGTCATCTGGCTTCCTGGTGCCTTAAATTACATGGTACAACTCTTTTCCTTTGACCACACACACACACATGTACCTTTCTCTTTGATTTTATACTTCTGGGAATAGTGCATTAACTTATAGATTGTAAATAAATACATATATTGCCACGGTCCCCAACCCCCGGGCTGTAGACCAGTACCGGTCCATGACCTGTTAGGAACCAGGCCACACAGCAAGAGTGAGCGGCAGGCAAGAAAGCAAAACTTCATCTATATTTACAGCCACTCCCATCGCTCACGTTACTACCTTTGCTCCACCCAGTCCATAGAAAAACTGTCTTCTATGAAACTGGTCCCTGGTGCCAAAAATGTTGGGGACCACTGGTATATTGTATATGTATGCTAGTGAGTGTGTGTGTGTGTGTATGTAAGAAAAACATTCTTAAAATCATAATTTGAAATAATCTGCTTTCAACTCCAACATATTTTATCCAAGATAATTGCTATAGTATTAAAGTTTTAAGTCTGTTTAATAAATTCATGTTATTATTTACAAATGTAATTATCTCTAATATGAAAAATTAATTGTGCATATTTTGTTTGATAATTTAAAGTTTCCTATAAACTAGTAACTCATATAATATATCCCTGTATTTGATGATCTATGTCTAGTTATAAAATTACAAATTTTAGACATCGATAATAGTATCTACATGTTTTTATGTAGAATGTCATATATGTAGTCATTATGGGTTGGCATGAACTTTAAAATCTCTCCTGAAAACTGAAAGATCGTATTATTTAATGCTGTCTTCACATATTGTGAATGTGTCAGTGTGTGTAAAAGTTTAAAAAGTAGGACTTCAAACTGGTGCGAGAATTAAATATGTAAATATCTAAAGGTCTTATTGTGTTTCTAAAATGTATGTTGTTATGGAATTATTATATTTGAATCTTACAACAGATAGGATGACTGTCTCTGCCCAAGGCATGTGTCAAGGAAAAAATAAGACTAGAAGAAACTGGGGAGAATTTTAAATGTATCAAAGTAGAAATTGTGGATAAAAGCAAGCAGAATGTAACTTGTGAGTAAAAGTATACAAAAGCCAGAGGTAAAGGCACTGAATAGTCATCAGACATTAGAATGTACAAGTAGAAGGTGAGCAGAGGGCGAGATACCTACTATGGATGCATCCACTTCTGAACACTTTCTGATATTGAAAGCACAAATGCAAAGTTGTTGTTTATTGCTAAGTGTCTTACAAGTAAATTTGGAGTGCCATCTTCCTGCCAAAACTACAGTTTCTCAGAGGATAGTTTTGAGATGTATTTTAAAGATTCAGGCTTTCCACCTAACCGTCCTGAGTCTGAGTCCCACAGCCCCAGAAATGCTACTCAGGAGGCTGAGGTAGGAGGAAGACTTGAGCCCAGGGATTTGAGGATGTAGTTCTCTGTGAATACTCACAACATTCCAACTTGGGCATCATAGTGAGACCCCACCCCTAATGAAAAAGAAAGTGAAACATAGGAGAGAAAATACCTCTGTCACAGCATTTTAAGGATATTTAGGTGTTTTAAAATGCCCAGTGATTGATTGGTATGTAGTTATTTAAAAAATGTTAATTATCTTCTTTAGTCTTTCATGAATTACTTTAAAATTTAGCAAAATTTCAACAGTCCCTTTTTGAGAATGACAATCTAAAAACTAAAAACAAACAAAAACAAAAAAAACCTGGCGATATCGAGCAAGATAAAAATAATATCCGTTTATCCAGTCCTTCTTGGATTGGAAATAAACTAATGGCTAACTCTCTCACACAGCTATATAGAAGAACGGTAATTTTTTAAGTGCTTAATTTTGCCAAGATACTGAAAGTATTGCTAACTTTCTTACATATTTACCTTGAGGTCAAGAAGTTCTCCTTGTGACCTCAGATTGAATGAGAGACAATCTAGAATTAAATGGAAAATAGTATAAAGGATCAATGAAGAAGCAGCTTTTCTTTTGTTACGTTGTTCACTTACCGGTGTTTAAGGCCAATGGTTGTGTAATTTAGAAAAGGAAGAAAATGGCCAGAAATAAGCAAACTGCTTAGGAATTTTGCTAAATTGGAACATTCCCAGGTAATTGTCATAATATTTATGTTCTGAGGCAATGACCATAAGAGAAATCATTAAAACTCTGTTCAAAGTATTCTATAGATAATACTACCCTTATCCTGCATGCACTTAAGTGTATGAATCACTTCAGAGATTGATGAAGGTAAGTTTCTCTGTTTTTTTCCATTGCCTACATCTTCAGTGTGAGAGTAAAATTATATCATTAGTCTTTATATCCTTTCAAGTACAGAAAAGGTATTTATCCAATAATTTCAAAAACACACATATATTTCTGTGAAAATCATCTCTCAAACATTTTCCCATAATATAAAAAGAAAAACTCAAATTAATCCATTCCTGCTTTTTGTTACTACAATCGTAACAGTTCATCTTTAGAAGACTTATTTACAAAATTATGTACTGGGAAAAATGAGCTATATATATTTATTACAAGCACTATCTCGGTGAATTGATAGCAAAATATGGTGATAACAAAAACGCGTGATAAAAAATATGTTCTTATGAATAAATCTACATAATTATTTTAATAGCACATTCATACTGATAGATACATGTATATGCATTATATTAAGTGACTTTAATTAGGTTTTAGTGACTGATTTATTATTACAACATAGGTAGGTAATAACCACTACAATCATTGGTATATCTTAATTTCTGAATTTGACCTGTAGAAATAGCAAATTTATCTGCTTAGATATTTCATGAATCTACATGTCACTTGTAGTGCAGTAGATTTCTGAATATCTCATCTTTCAGCCTTTTCTTTTTAATTACAAAGTGCCCATTAAACACACATTTATAATTTTACATTTACATAACTATATACCTTTTTTTAGAAAGCAATGAGATAGGCATAGTAATGTGGATAATCTATTCATTAAAACTAGTATAATACAGAATTCAAATTGAAGATATGACATTATTACAAAAGACATTCTTTTATTTCTCTGAAAAATGATAATTTAATAATTCTGTACCAGTGGAATGACATATTGGTATATTTCCTTAACAGAGTGGCTTCCTATCATCACGTGAAAATGGCAGTATTAAATCATCTTTTTGTTGGTGTAATGATAGTTTTCATTTGAACAGCGCTTTACAATTTCAGAGAGCACTTTCGTATATTATTTCTTCTGTTTTTCAAAATAACTCTGTAAGAAGACAGATAACTGGTACTTTATTTAAAAAAAAATAAATGAAGAAACAGTGGTTTAAAGAAGAGTTATAGCATGGTGACAGCAACTTGATCTTGAATCCATGCCACTTAACTCTTGGTCCAGTGCTCTGGCCACTAAATTACTTGGAAGATAAATGTAATGAAAATTGAAAAATCAAGTCAGCAAATATAGTAACAAATCAGACTGTATTTAGATGACACGAATCATCTGCATAAAATGGGCATATTGAACTACAATCTAAACATTTACAAACATCTGATATTTCAAATCTAGAGCTCCAGCTCAGGCTACTTCTTTGGAGAGGAAAGTTGTCGGAACAACAAAGACAACCCGCGTAATTAGACCTCAAATGCCATTTGCCTAGATTTAGTTTGGAGTGAGTCAAATGGGACAGATAATTCTCTTTGTTTCAAAAGACTATACCTGGAAAATAAAATTCACTAATGATTTAATCTATATTCTGGAAAATCCATACTTTTCCTAATGATGCTCAGAGCTACTCTTTGTACTGATTTTACAGTTCAAATGAGTGCAAATAACTTTCATGGCAATGACAAGGTTTGCACAAAAACGAGACAAGTTTCAGTCATAATGAATATTCAGGTGCTGCCGAACAATCCTGCTCCTCTGCCCTTCAATGGAGGAGAAATCCCATACCATGCCTGCCTACTATACTTGTTTTCATAGAAAAGCCTAGGTCTTACCCATTCTCACTCATCTCTTGCTGGGTTTTCAAGATGCTTAGAGGCTCCATGTCAGAACACATGCTTGGTGTCCCTCCTGACTGGAGCCACCTTCTCCTAGATTTGTCCCAATAGCAAGCTTTCCCACCTCTTTTATTCACTGTTCAATTATCACCTTCTTTAAGACAATATCTTAGACCACTCTATGGATTATAAAAAAAAAAAAAGAAGCTCTTATCTTAACTTCTAAATTATCTCTATTAAGTAATTATCCTTTCTTAAAATTAAATTATATGTTTATTTCTTGGTTGCATTTCTCTTTCCCCTTATAAGCATAATACGGAAGGGGCTTTGTCTTCACTGCTATATCAGCTACACCAAAAAGAGTAACTTGCATGTGGCTGTTGATATTGAATAATGGGTTGATGTCACGCTCATTTTGCTCATGGAAACTCAATATTCTATTACTGTGACCACACCACTGGAATTCATAAACTATGGTACCAAAGACTGGAAGTGTCCAAGTTCAGACTTGGTCAAATAAATGATCTGTCTAGCTGTTGTCTTTTCACTCTTTGGAGCAGTCGCTTGATTTTTCCCCTGCCTGTACTGTTCAAATGAATTTATTTGTCTAAGGTTCCTTTAGAAAGCTTGGTGGGAATTGAAAGAATGCAAGTGAATTTTTCAGTTGATTCTAAGGAATTTCGCAAATAAATACTGTAATGCAGCACCACTTGATAAATAATGGTGTCAGTGATTAAAATAGAATTTCAAGTTTTTCAGATATCTATTGCTGGCAGCCAAAAGTAGTCCTTTTCTTTTCCACTTGAATATTGTTTTTAAATATACAAATTTCCCTTATGAACTGAGGTCATTTGATTACATATAACCATCATTTGGAAAACACACACTTTCCTTCTACACTGATAGCCATTTTGTGATTTGCTCCAACTTTCAATTTTTGTTTCCATTTTCTTACTTCTCTCATTGTTTGTTGAATGCAAAACTTTCCCAGTGCTCCGACAAATCTTTTTGCTGGTGTTGAATATTTCATGTTTGGATAAATCTGGTTGAGTTAAAATCACTAGGTTAGTTTCTCTGCCATCTGTATTTTTTTATTATTCTTATTCTTTTTTTCTCTGCTATCCAATATTTTTGTTTAAACTTCCCCCCCACCACCATTTGCATATTTAATCTCTAAGAAATAAAACTTGGTAATTGTATTTCCTAATGTGTATTATATTTTATAATTAACTTTATATTTATATAATTATTTCATAAACATATTGCATAGATCATTTATATGTTAAAGTGAAAACAGAAGTGCATGTTAGTGGTCCCTACCTCAAAGCTACAGATTTCAAATAACAGCATGGAGAACTGCTTGATCAAGAAGGAGCAGGAGCTGGGAGAAAACAGAAGCTGCTTTCTGAATTTGAATCTGGATCCTATGTAGCTTCTCCTCTAGGATCTACCAATGGGTCAATTCTAAATCAAGATCTAGGTTAGAAAGCATCACAAGACTGTGTACAGAGTTTAAAGAAAAAGCATATGATCCAAAAGATAATACAATTTTATTCCTTCACTATTTCCATTTAAATTGTTTTCCACGAAATATATGACTTGAACATTTTTATTAAAGGAAAACATTTTTGTAAAATAAAAGATACCTTATGAATTTATATGTGTTTTTACTTCTGAGTTGCTTTAGAAGAGGAACCACACTTTTCTTTTATCTCTAAAGTAGCAACTATTACGTCTTGCAATTACTTGACAGAAAAGCTTAATGACAGGTTGACTAAATAGCAATTTTTTAAAAAATGAATTAGTTAAATCACCCCATTGGACTTTTATTAGGCTACCATATAGTAATTTTCAGCAACAAAGTTGGTATAGTAAATGCTGATACCCACATAAAAAAATGATGAAATTATTTTAATATCTTCACTTACCAATTCACCGATCAACTAAAATAGAGATTTAGCAGATATATTTTATCATATTTTGTGGTTCATTAACAATATTGAAAAACTGAAGTGTTATTTTGATTAATGTCTATGACAGAATTTGCTAGAGAATATCATCAATATTAAGAGCTTCCAATGGGAAAATATTGCCATTTTTGATACTATATTTGCATATTAAAAAGCAATGAAAGTGATGTGTTATTAGAATCACTTTTTTAATTAATGTATTTAAAGGTCTTAACCAAATATGTAGCTCATCCAAAACTTGAAAAAGGCTTTTGGTATTTAGCTGAGAACTCAAATATTTACATTTATTAGAGTATGCTGCTGATGCTAAAATAAGTTGTTAAATGTGGAAAGAGCTGCTGATTATTTACATTTTTCAATTATTTCAGAATTTTACCAATAATTTTTATTAACAAACAAAAATAGAGTACTTAGTTTGTTTCCAAACTCCAGATTTTACCTATATTACTTAAGGTTAACTTCAACTAATGTAATACATTAATAGGCTTTTTTTTCCTAGCCAAGAGAGCTCGTTAGTATAGCACTTTGCTGCAAACAAAAGTCATTCATATTCCAATCAAAATCACATGTTACACACATATTTTTGAATTGTAACGTGGTGTGGTTATGCTCAAATACTGTTTTACTGAACCAAAATCAGATTCAAAACTTTCACTTGCAAACAAAATTATTTCACTAATATAAATTAGTTTTTACCTAGTAAGGCAAAATGTAGTATGACTGCTTAACCCATAATGTGTGTATAGGTTAATATGAAAATGCACTCACTTGAGTAAAAAAATGCTCTTAGGGCTGATAGTTCTCATTAGCGGGAAAGGTCAAATGAATTTCGGACTACCCAAAGCCTCCTGCATCTTCTGTTTTCGCTGCATTGCACTAATGGAACATTATCTCAATCTAAAGATGGATGTATTTTTTCAAACGTTTCACTCCATACTGAATATTTTGATGACATGAATCAGCTAATGTAAAATATTTCCATTTATACTTTGAAATTCATATGTTAACTTATCTTTCTAATAAAGATTTTATATACCAATAGCATATGGTGGGTGACAATTAAAAAAGCCCATATTCCTGGTTTGCAACTGGCTAAAGTTTTTATTGGTTAATACATGGATAGGGTAGAGAGACCTAGGGATTAGTGAGTTTTATTTATTTATTTATTTCTTAGTGACATCAAATGTAAAAGGCATTCGATTTAAGGAAGTTGTTTTTTTTTTCCCTTCCACAAATGAGTGGTTGAATATAGTTGAAGTCTCTAAATCAGAAACCTCAAATGCAATTTTGTGATTCCTAATTAAATTGAACTTTAATGATCATACTATAAATACAAGAGCTATGATTAATGATAAATCAAACCATTTAAGCCAAGGGCAAAGAGTAGGAAATGAGGAATGTCTACTGAGTAAATTATAGGAAAACTTTATTCAGATTGATGGTGCCCAGCAAGATAAAATAAACATTTGTCCATAATGTATTAATGATTCATTTACTATGTTAATGAATGCTAATGTACTCTGTGTGCAATTAAGCTTCTAGTCCTACTCATTATTCTTGTAGAAAGAAAATATTTTTGTACGAGTATTATGCTTGGAGCAGTAAGTTTACATTTTGTGAATTTTGGGGGGAAATAAACAAAATAAGAATTTTAATTGACTGGGATTAATTTGAATTTCTCTTTCCATTCTGATGATCTTATTCTTTATTTGGGTGACATAATATTATCAATTGACTCAATCCAAAACTAAACTAATAACACTTCTTCTTTTCCTGACAATCTTTAAGGGAACTCAGTAAGAACATTCCAAGCCAATCAAAAGAAGTAAATTAAAGCATTCAGAGTCACTCTCTCATGATGTCTTTTTATATAATTTGTTTCTAAAAGCTAGAGTCTATTTTGTTTGTTTCAGATCAAGTGGCTTTTAGTAATTAAAACCAAAGACAGGAGAAGCCTAATCTAATGACAAAGAATAGTGTTAACATGAAAAATTAATCCTAAACCTCAGGGCAATACTAAAATGTTATAATATAGTGAGCAATAGTAAACAAAATAAAGTATCCCCATGTCAGATATTTTCTATAATTGCGTAATTATAATTTTTTTAAAACTAAAATGTTAAATTTTTCAAAGGAATAGCATTTCCATTTATCTGTTTTTCTATTTTTTTCTAATTTCTGATGTCTATTTTCTCTTCATTACTTTTTATGTGATCTTATAAATTCTGTTGTAGGTTTTAATTTTTTGTGTTGACATGTATGTTTTGATTGTGCTTGAAAAGGTGAAAATATACTAGGTGTTTACAGTGGATAGAGAAAGATTTCTCACACAGAGTTTAGGATAGAAAGAAGTACAAGTTTATTTATTTTCAGAAAAGAAAGGGAAAGGAAGAAAAGAAAGAAAGAGAAGGAAGGAAGGGAGGGAGGGAGGAAGGAAGAGACAACATTTGATGTCAGATCAACTGTGGTGAAAGAAAGCTTAGATTACCAAGACCTTGCATAACTTTATATCTGACCCTAATGAAACATTTTTCATGAGCACTGGACAAGCCAGAAGCAGCCGTGGTAAATCTGATCTCGCAAGACAGATATCATATCTGCCATATTCTCCATAACAGAGGTATTTTTTCCGTCTAGTTGCAAAGATTTGCCAGGCCCTTTATAAGTTGGTGCTTGGGATGAAATAAACAATCAACTAATACTAAAAAGTCTTGAGAGACTCTGCTTGTCAGTGTTGACCTGCTGCCCAACCTGACAAGCACACCATCTTGTGTCTTGGTTGCTAAGTGCCTCAATCTGGCCTTGCCCATGTGTACGGGAGGGAGTGCATCTCAATGGCAGCATCTCTCTGTCTCTCTGTCTCTCTGTCTCTCTGTCTCTCTCTCTCTCTCTCTCTCTCTCTCTCTCTCTCTCTCTCTCTCTTACAGGACAGTTGGTAAGGAGCTTTTCTGATGATTTCTGTTTTCCTTCCAGTGCAGTTTTCCTTGATTTGGTGAAAGGAATGTTCTTTGTCACCTCTCCAGGGATATAATTAAAGAATAATGAATGGTTCACACACATTTTTTAACCTATATATCTACTGGCATTTGAATTATTTCTCTATATTATTAGACGATTTCTTCAGTGAACCAACAGGATACTTTAAAAAAAAACAAGTTTTCTTTAACAACTGAGCTATATCGTGGAGGGTCCTGTCCCCAGGTAAATATATATTAATAAGC
This sequence comes from Indri indri, assembly GCA_004363605.1. Taxonomy (NCBI): domain Eukaryota; kingdom Metazoa; phylum Chordata; class Mammalia; order Primates; family Indriidae; genus Indri; species Indri indri. Next base: position 9,006 of record RJWJ010001536.1, on the reverse strand, counting down.
ACACCAGTGAAAGTCACAAAAAGCTACTCTGTGTTCAGATTAATGTTGTTTTGAAAATGTAGAACTGCCAAGGGATGTCATTATTTTGTTACATGACTCTAGGTTATCGACCACACAGTAAAATCTTACACATTTTAACCAAGTAACAAACATATTAGAAAAGTAATAATTTGCAAGGTATGTGCCCTTAGGAATTAAAATTTTATGTAAACATCCTCAGATACAATTGCAAAGATTATGATTTTTATTTTTAATATGACTGAAACTGCCTGTCTCTGAAGTTACATGGACTCAAACACAGTCTTGAATATCGATGCAAAAATATGCTTAAAAATGCCTTATCTGTGTTTGATATATTGCAAAGCACATAGTATAGACACGTATGCTCATACTATATATAAGACATATGCACATACGTACAATGGAAACATAAACACTCATATAACATGTGCATGTCTCGTATACCTTGCTTGTTTTCTTACATGATTTGATACAATTTGTGATAACAGTGAATATACAATAAGACTTACACATTGGTACTGATTGATAAGTATAATTTATATATGCTCTATAAAACTTCCTCTCTTAAAAATATAAAAAACTTAAAAATACCCTGATAGCTCTAACTCTACTACCATAATCCATATTCAAATAGAGACAAACAGAAACTGTGGCTGGAATATCTAAGAATATTGCAGAAGAGTTAATTCTCAAATTTTCCTCGATAACACAAACACTGGTTCTCTAATTGAAATTTGTATATATATATATATATATATATATATATATATATATATATATATAGCCTATAATTCTTTTTCAGTTACGGTTTAGCCTCTGAGAACATTCCATAGTTAGGAGTGATGATGAATACCCTGCAGTGGAGATTGTATTGCTTAGGTAGAGTATCTTTATGGTCCCATGTAATTGTTTTACAAAGGCAATAAAGCTTGAATGCTATTTTGAGTCTGCTCCATATTGTCTGTTAACAACTCAATAATAAATTTTCCTGGTATTCTTTTCCCTGTGTAATAGAAGCTATGTGCCTAGAGACTCTATCTCTCTGCAATTCCTGTCATCAGGATTTCAGATTATATTCCACTAATTAGAAGCATTAACAAAAGCTTCAGAGAGACGGAAGAAAATGCTGTTCTTGCTCCTGTGGAAGTGGCAGGCAATCACATGGACGATGGCATATGGTAGAAATAAGGCTTTCTAGTGACTACTGTCATCCTCTATCAAAACACTCCCATCAGTGTTGCAGGGATCTGAGAAAATCAATGGCTACTTCCTGCGATGACTGAACAATTTTTATCTCTCAAAGTCACAGGCAGATTTCCTTGACTTTGGCTTCCTTGGCTTTTCCAATGGTCTTGTAAGAGCTGTTTCTAATTTCTTTATTAAATTCCTTCCTGTTTGATGCACCTACAGTGTTCTCTGTCTTCAAGATTAAAGCAGGTCTCATACAGAAAATCCAGGAAATGTAACTTATTTACCTACAATAGGACATTTTTATAAATAGCAACATTATTTTTAAAAACATGCCACATTTTAATTTCTGATTTGTCTCATCATGAATGCCATGCTCTATTTCACATCTCAGAGCTATTTAACTGGGCTATAAGAATATATGCTAATAATTATTCTCTCAACAAAAATAAAATCATTAGCTCAAGGACATGAATTATTGTCACTTCTAGGAATCATTGGGGGGAATCATCATATTGGATTGTTCTAAAGATTCTCTTTCCTTTAAATTCATAAGTGGACTTAAGCATTTTCTAACTTTTACCTTGTGTTCGTGATGTGCTGAGTTAACAAAATATTACAAAATACTTTCCTTACCTTTAGTGCATAATATTATACGTATTCAATTTCCACAGTCACTCCACAGCCCACATCATGGCAAACACAATATTTACAAAATTAGCTGTTTGAGTTTGATATCATTTATTAAGTTAATTAATTCCCCATCTCAAAAAATATTTGATCAAAATAATATTTTCCTCCTCAAATCATCTTAATTCAGTAAATGACATCTCTATCATTCAAGTAATTAACACAAACAAAACAAACCAATTAAAAAAACCAAAAAGTAATTTTTTATTTCTTTCTTCTTGCTGAATTGGCCTAGAAACAATGACATTACAACAGTAATAAGAACCCTTTGCCTCCTGACTCTTGTTTTATTGCAAGGAATCTGGAACCTTGGATAAATGGATAATTCTTGGTCTAGGACAAGAAAAGTACAAGAGGAAATTATAATATCTAGTATCATAAAATGAGGAAGTACTAAAAAATGATGGGACCATTAAAAAAGGGATTCATCTTGAAAGGACTAAGCAAATCTAGCCCATTTTGGACATCAAAAATATATCCATGTAACAAAACTGCACTGGTACCCCCTAAATCTATAAAATTAATTTTAAAATTCCAGTAAAGTATCATATTCCTATGAATAATGTAAATATACATAGTCTGCAGTTATAGAAAGTAAGAAATAAGAAAGGAGGGGAGGAAGGGAGAAAGGCAGGAAGAGAGAGGAGGAAAAATATAATACATAGCAGTATGCCATCTGATACAGGTAGAAAAATGCTAGATTTAGATAATTAGTAAAATTAGTTGAAAAAATGACTGAAGCAAGACTCATCAATCGATGCTAAAATATTGGGTGAAACAGTGAAGAGCGTGTTTGGAGAATTTCAAATCATCTTCCCAACAATATATTTTAATTAATCACAAAAGCAAAAAGTATAACTTCTCAGTGAAGAATTTTGGTAAACACCATTTAAAGTAAGCGATCAAAATGAACATCACCAATTATGGGAAAACTGGTGTTAAATGTTTCTTGATGTGATTCATTGAGAAAGAGGAAACATCACTTATGTAATATTTCTGTCACATATAGATGACTTCAATTTAATCATGTCAAAACAGCAGGCAAATTAGATGGAGGGTCATATGACAACACAGATGGCCTGTTCTTCCAGAAAAAGAAAGGCTGAAAACATTTCCAGATAAAAGGAAACTTAAGTGACAAGATAAGTAAGTGTAATGAATGATCCTGCATTGGATTCTGGATCAGAGAACCCAGTGTCTACGGAAATTAAAAAACAAAAACTAGCCAGGTGTGGTGTAATCTCCTATAGTCTTACTTAATTGGGAGGCTGGGGCAGGAGGATCATTCGGACCCAAGAGTTCGAAATTGCAGTTAGCTGTAATAACACCACTGCACTCCAGCCTGGGCAACAAAGTGAGACTTCATCTCTTAAAAAAACCAAAAAAGACTGTTGAACATTAGATGAAATGGGAATATGGATAATACACTACATGATAGTATTATATCAATATTAAATTTTTTGAATTTAAAAATTTTTCTAGTGTTGTGAAGGAGATTGTCTTTTTGCTTAGGAATACAGTTGTGAAGTTGGTAAGGGTAGAGGGCATGAAGTGTGAATTATTCTTCAATGGTTCGGAAATGTCTGTGTTCGTGTGTGTGTGTGTGTGTGTGTGTGTGTTAAGGGAAAAGGGGTAGAGATGCAAAGGTTACAAAATGTTAATAATAGCAGATTCTAAGTAAAGAGTATGATTGTTTAAGTGGTGATTCTAGGGGAAATTATATGAAAATTTTTGTACTATTTTAAACCCTTCTGTAAGTTGGAAATAATCTCAGAATAAACATTTTTCTGTGAAAATGAGTATTCAAAATATAAAGGGACTTAATATGTTCTCCCACTTTAAGCAACAAATATATTATAAACGTGTTTCCCACACTGGAAAACACACAAGACAATGATCCCTGAGAGAAAAAAAAAACAAATGGCATGAGCCCCAAGTTTGCTGTAGTTTACAATGTAGAAATAGTCTACAGGTTGCAGTACCTGGAATTAGCCTCCTTGGTATATTTAGTGTTTGAATTGTGTCATTTTTTTAGATCTCAGCTCAAAATTTACCTTTTTAGTGACACCATCTTTGGAACTTTGCCTCGATCATGTCATGCCATTTCATATCACTAGCATTTATCATGATCGGAAGTTATCATGGTCATTTCTCATTTTATCTATCCACCCAAATATTATAACATTTACAAGAACATGAGCATTTATGAAGCAATATATCTAATAATTTATCAATGTCCTCAATAACTTAAAAATTCCCTGACATAAAATAAATACATAATACGTCAAATGGAAATGCAAATGATACAAAATCCCTTCTCTAAAGGTAAAAGACCTTTACAAAAGCAAAACTTTATATGAGCTGTTCTGAATGATTAATGTCTATTATCTCATTTAATCTTCACAATTATCCAATGAGTAAGGGACCAATCATTCTCATTTGATGTATAAAAAAACTTAAAAATAACTAGTTTAAATATTTTATACAATGTAACACTGTTAGTAAATAGTAAAGGCAGTCTGGTTTATATTCTGGTTTGAATCTCCAGTTCTCAATCATTATTTAGTACTATTTTGCTGTTATGTGTTTTAACTATGACACATATTTAAAGTATCAAGTATAGTCTGAGAGTACAAGGATATGTAAAGATATCAAACAAGGGAAATAGAAGAAAAATGAGGAATAACAATATTATTACAAGGCCTGCTCAAATCCGGGGCCGATGATTGAAAATGTTAAAAAATGATTTCATAATGATAAAAAATATAACCACAAAGATTAAACAGCCAACTATGTATCAAATATCATACAATAAAATGTATAATTCATAATGCAAACATGGTATGGATACAAGAGAGCAAGATGAAATGCAAGATCTTTGTGATTCCTGTTAAAGAATTTAAAAAAATAGCTAATGAGTATCTACAACTGCCAAATACAATGACAGGTTTTGAGTATTCAAAGATGAGTAAAGTACTATTCATGACTTTTATACACTTTATAGAGAGATTAACTTCTTTACTTTCCAATATATACTGTTATGAAGATCCTAAGCATTTTGAAAAAAAAAATGCAATTATATTGGAGAATATCATGCTTCTATCTTTGGCTGATTAGATAATGTTGTTAGAGTTGGAAAGTACTAATTTGCAATAACAACTTTTATAGTCCCGCATTATTCCTACTCTTGGGGGAAGTTTGTAGGTATGATCGTATACCATATTTGAGGAGAGGTATAATTATATGTGATGTAGATGTACATCACATATTGAGGATGAAATTTAAAAAGAGGATATTGAAGTAGTTTGAAATCATTGCCAATGACAACATTATTTGATCAAGGCTCTTTGATGCTAAATAACAAGTCAATTTTCATTTATTTGGCTTTAGCAATCGCAGTAGTCCGTTGCTTCAAAAATGTGATGAGATTTTGAAGAATTTTTTCCGAGGATTTTTAGTAGACACAGTTTACTAAAACTCTTTTAGTTCTTTCAGCAGATTTAAGCATCAACAGTAAAAAGAAATATTTGGGATGTCTCAGGAGTTCTACTCAGAATTGAATTGTTAAGGAAAGATTTATGTTCCTGTTTGCCCTAAGGTGGGGACTGTATTATAATAGGACCATAAAGATCCTTCTCCTGAAAAATAAGTTAGCAACTGGTCTTTCTAAGAATGATGTTCTTTTATGTCTTTCTTAGCAGAAGTGTTAGCAGATGAAACAGCCCTGCAGGATAAGCAAGAATAACAGTGTTTAATTCACACCTGTTTCTAAAAGTCTTCAAGATTTTAAAGGAGTATTTTACGTTATCTGTCTGGGAATAAAGAACAACAGGGAAATTCTTGGGGATGCTATCACAGCAATTACTTGGAACTGTCTTGGAAAGCCTATTGCTTTATAATTAAGTTGACTCGCCCTGTGTGTCTTTTGGTATTAGGGTGGGTGAAAACGAACCTTTTCTGTTCATAATGATTATTCAGATCAGGTTGTATTAAAGGAACAGAATAGGAGAGATGTTTTAGGATACAGAAAAATTGGGCAAATTTCTAAACAGAATAAAGAGGGAAATTCATCTTGAAACTGGTTTTTGAGCCATGACATATTCTGATTCTTTCCTGTAATCTTCAATTTTTATTCTCAAATTGAAGATAAAATGGATGGCCTATTTTTTTTTTAACAACTGATTTGTACCAAGAACCACATGGGGACTTTTTCCCATGATATGCAATAGAATTCTCTCAAAAGCTTCCCATCAGTGAGTTTATATTATTATCACAATTTTTCAATGTGCACAGAGAGGTTCATACAGAACAGGAAAATTACTTCATGATTGTAGTAACAATGTCAGAGTTGATACTTAATTCCAAGGGTTTTTTTTTTTTTTACAGCAAGGTCTGTACAGTTTATTTTTCATAGCATTTTGCTTCCTCCAGTGCATATAAAATGTAAAAATTGAGTTTTTGCAGAACTACAAAAAGTAAATTTTCATAATATTAAAACAAATAATTCCTAATTATAAGAACATATCTGTTTGGTGTATTATATTTACTACCACCTATTGCAACGTATTAATAGATACTATTCAGAAAACTCAAAGGTTGAGCTAGGTAAGGAAATATATTATTGTAATTGCTGTTTAAAAACTATGATTTTAACCACAATTGGCAGGTCACCTTGCTTATGCCCAGTGATTACCTTATATTTAAGAATATCCTGAGGGAAAGTTTCTAGAGGTGCTGTCAATGAACTGTCTTATTTTAAACCAAGTGTACTTTTGATACCATGACTTCAAGCTTTCAGCCAATGCTTTAGTTCAGACTTGACTTTGAACCATCGATAAGAACTTGACAGTGGAAGTTTCTCAGGATCCAAAAAGCTAACTCTTAACATGTTGTTGTAAGTATATGGAATAAAATAAGTTATAAAATAAATAACTTAGATAAATCAGAAATATTATCAGTATAAAATCCACTTGCCAATACTTAAAAGAACACTCTAGAAAGATTACGAGGAAATTTATTAAAGAAAAATATGATATGTTTTAAACTAGATTCATATAAGTAAAGGTAAAAACAAAAATTCTTTACTGAGTACTCACATTAGAACTAACAGATATTCTGCATCAAATGAGTTATTTATTGGATACTGCCCAATTATAATTTCACTGCCAGTGAAATGTTCTGAAAAATGTCTGGAAGAAGTCAGAGTGCTAACATTTTAATTGTAGTTGCTCATCTTAAATATTATGTTCTTTCACATAAGTATGAAACAATAATATACAATGAAAAGAAGTAATGCTATAGACAAACAGTTTTATAGGAATAACTATATTATCAAATAAGTTTAAGTATCTCTAAGTTTTCAGACTCAAGTATCCAAACAAATTAGGCTCATTGCAGGAGATTCATTGGATCTAGAGTTCTAAAAGCAAAAGACATAAATATAGAGATCTATGCAGCAGAGAATGACTTTTATTTCTTCAATCCAGTAACTAAATCTCCATCTAAAATTCTTGACTGCTAAAGCAAAGAATTTTACCCATAGCATGACAGTCCTATCTATTTACATGTGAATGCCTGGAATATAGGATGTCTATACACAGGATTTAGTTTCAAAGAATACGCTGTTGTGACAATTCTAGAAACATTTCCCTGCAAAATGTTTAACTGCAAAGAAATAACTGGGCATGAGCAAAGCGACATTTCTACTTTGGTTAAAATCATAGACTTTAGTAATAAAGTATTATAATACATTCCCTATCTTTACTAATCTTTTACTCTTTGAGTTGTCTGAATGTTACTTTCAAATCCACACTAGCCTTGCTCAGCCTAGGTCAGTCAAATTCCAGAGCCTTTCAAGGGAGTGAAGAAGGAAAAGAAAAAAAAAACAGCATTTTTCTGCTTTTTTTTTTCCTTTCTAGATGCCGTTCTGTTCGTGTAATTGCTGCAAATCAAAATCTAACTGATACAGAATTCCATACCAAAAAGTGTAGAACAGCAGTAATCTATTGGATGTGACTGTGGTATTGGAAACAGGTATTGCATGGAAAGGAAATTCTTACTGGGGGCTAGAAAATGACCCCTCACAATTGCATAGTGAAAAGACATTCGGCAAACTGTCACCTGAGGTAATTGAAAGACATAATACATGCTTGATAAGTTTGCAGCATTGGCATAGGAGATTCTGAGTCAAATACTGAAATTGCAAGTTGTAACTAGCAATTTCTTAGTGCAGCTAATAGGATTTTAAAAAGTACTACAAGAAAGACATGAACTCAAGGACCTAATTATTAGTTTGCCAGATTTTAGAAGAAATAGTCCAGAAATTGAAAGTTTAGAAAGTGAAACGATTTTACCAGATAAAAGGTACAACCATTAAAATAGGAATCTCAGATATTCTGTGTCCTGATATTAAAATACCACTTCAGGATGAAGACCAATTAAAAGCATGGTCATCGACCTTTAGTTAACATCTGTGAAACAAATAAGATTGCTTCGAGATCCTTATAATTAGGTAGAAGAACTCCTAACACATTAAGGATGTCATCTGTTGAAGTCTATAGAGCCCCAAACTCACTTTCATTAACCTAGAGGAAGGGGCAGCTCTTAAACAGAAAGGTTGATCCTTTCTGGCTCTCATCATATAGTGCTGACTGGAAACAAATACACAGAAAACCCACAAAAATTTAAAACCGATATTCACAAAAGTGCTGCCAGCCTGCCATAAGAGATACTGTCTGCTTGACAAATAATAATATCTTTGGGCACCTAACTTTCTAGAGACAAAAGTCAGGCTACTGGCCGGGCGCGGTGGCTCACACCTGTAATCCTAGCACTCTGGGAGGCCGAGGTGGGCGGATTGTTTGAGCTCAGGAGTTCGAAACCAGCCTGAGCAAGAACGAGACCCCGTCTCTACTAAAAATAGAAAGAAATTAATTAGACAACTAAAAATATATAGAAAAAATTAGCCAGGCATGGTGGCACATGCCTGTAGTCCCAGCTACTCGGGAGGCTGAGGCAGGGGGATCGCTTGAGCCCAGGAGTGTGAGGTTGCTGTGAGCTAGGTTGATGTCACAGCACTCTAGCCCAGGCAAGAGAGTGAGACTCTGT
>RJWJ010001535.1:23624-128381 GCA_004363605.1 Indri indri | reverse complement strand
GAAGAAAAGGAAGAAGAAGGGGAAGAAGAGGAAGAGGAGGAGAAAGAGGACAAGGAGGAAGAGGAAGAAGAGGAAGAAGAGGAGGAAGAAGAAGAAGAGCAAGAAAAAGAAGAAGAAGAAGAAAAAGCAAATTTTGGATTATACCTGTAAACTAAAATAAAATCTTAAGCCCCTAGCTGACTTAATGAACCCCCTCTTGGCCAAGGGGATCCCAGAAACACCCAGAAACTGAGTTGCTGGCCACAAGAAGGAAGGTTCAACATGCCTCATCATGCCCCCTTACTTCTTGGAGATGTCCTTTTGTAACTGATTAACAGACCTAAGGCTATGCAAGACAAAGCTTAAACCACATCTGTAGGACATCAATTTACTTAAAAGATTACTTGAGTTTCAGTAAATGTCTGGTGGCTAGTTTCTGATTAATAGACATCCTTGTCTTAAGTTAAAACATTCCAAGCCATTAGTCTATCTTCTTTTGAAAAGTTTCTGTCAACAAACATGAAAAAATGCTCAACATTTCTAATCATCAAAGAAATGCAAATCAAAACCACAATGAGATATCACTTATATCCAGTGAGACTGGCCTTTATCAAAAAGTCCCAAAACAATAAATGTTGGTGTGGATGCAGAGAGATAGGAACACTCATACACTGCTGGTGGGACTGCAAACTAGTGCAACCTCAGTGGAAAGCCATATGGAGATACCTTAAAGAGATGCAAGTAGAGCTACCATTTGATCCAGCAATCCCATTACTGGGCATCTACCCAAAAGAATAAAAGACATTCTATAAAAAAGACATCTGCACTAGAATGTTTATAGCAGCACAATTCACAATTGCAAAGATGTGGAAACAACCCAAGTGCCCGTCAATACATGAGTGGATTAATAAAATGTGGTATATGTATACCATGGAGTTCTACTCAGGCACAAGAACCAATGGTGATCTAGCACCTCTTGTATTATCCTGGATAGAGCTGGAACCCATTCTACTAAGTGAAGTATCCCAAGAATGGGAAAAAAAGCACCACATGTACTCACCATCAGATTGGTATTAATCGACCAACACTTAAGTGCACATACAGTAGTAAAATTCATCGGGCATCAGGCAGATGGGAGGGTGGAGGAGGGGATGGGTCTATTCACACCTAATGGGTGCGGTGTGCACCGTCTGGGGGATGGACATGCTTGAAGCTCTGACTCAGGCAGGGCAAAGGCAATATACATAACCTAAACATTTGTACCCCTGTAATATGCTGAAATTTTAAAAAATTTTAAAAAAATAAAGAAAAAATAAAACATTCCAAGCCTTTAGACAAAGCTTCATTTCTTTAACCAACTACAAATCAAAGAGTTTTTAAGCTTACCTGTTACCTGTAAGCCCTCCACTTTAAGATATACTGCCTTTTGGGGCCAAACCAATGTATGTCCTGCCCTGTACATATTGACTTAGCGTTTTACAAGTAATTCCTGTCTCCATGAATTTATAAAACCACACTGTAACCCAGCCACTGTGGGCACATTTTCTTGGATCTCTTGAGGCTATGTGCTCTGGGCCAGTCACACACATTCAGCTGAGAATAAACCCCTTTAAATAATTTTAGAGAGTTTGGGTCTTTTTCTGTTGACATAGCCAATTATAAACTAATTTTTGAGAAGAATAAAAGTAAAAGTAATTGTGGATAATAAAAGTCTTAGAATAGTCATGGTTAGAGGCACAATTGACAAGGAAATTTAGTTATTTTTATGGTATACAACAATTTAACATAATAATTATAATTATTAGTGATAATGTATATTAAGATATCAGAATTTTAAGAATCTCATATAATTTTGGAACATACATGTTAATAATACATTTATATATATATTATATATATATATATAACCCAAAGAAAGTTAAAATACCATTTCTTATTTGAGAATTCCTCCTGTATGATTGTAACATATCTTGGACTTCCAGGGGTCCTAATATCCAAAAAGTTAGTTTAAAGGCAGAAAGACTGAATTTAAAATCTGAAATTTGGATTTTGGAAAGTTTTCAACTATTGAAAGTTTAACAGGTCACTGTAATATTAATATAATCATCATTCATTTAGCCAAAGTGATAATTCAAATATTTCACAAAGAAAAAACCTTTACTGTTTGATAAACAGGAAACTCGGTTTGTCTAACAATCATAAGACCTAATAAAGACACCATGGGCAAATTGAATCTGTCTCTCCCTCTCTCCTTTTTTTAAGGTAGTTTACACAAAAGCTAAACAAAAATATTTTACTATCTCTTATTAACAATACACAAAAATCTTGTTCAAAAGAGAAAACCAAATTCTACCTTTATATCAGTGTATTACGAATGGTAAAGCTAATTCTATTTATTTTATTTTTATTTTTTATTTTATTTTATCTTATTCTTTTGAGACAGAGTCTCACTGTGTTGCCCAGGCTAGAGTGCTGTGACATCAGCCTAGCTCACAAGCAACCTCAAACTCCTGGGTTCAAGCAATCCTTCTACCTCAGGCTCCCAAGTAGCTGGGACTACAGGCATGCATCATCATGCCCAGCTAATTTTTAATATATATTTTTAGCTGTCCAGCTAATTTCTTTCTATTTTTAGTAGAGACAGGGTCTTGCTCTTGCTCAGGCTGGTCTCGAACTCATGAGTTCAAACAATCCTTCCATCTCAGCCTCCTAGAGTGTAGGATTACAGGCGTGAGCCACGGCACCCAGCCAGTAATGTGAACTTTAATAAAACCTATTTTTTATTTTAAAAAATAATCGAATCCATCCAAACTCAATCACTTTTGACCACAAGGTAAGATTTCTGTGAACATTTTATAACCTCTTACAATTTTTCCCATTTTTTTCTTTTCCTGACTTTCAATATACATTCAGTTTTATCAATTATTCTTCTTATTCCTTCAATTTAAAACAACTGTTAAAAACCTCTGAACTAGGCAAAATTATTTTCCCTTTAACAAAAATAAAATACATGCTCACACCTTTTTTTATAAGATATATAGCTTTATTTAAATTTTATCAGTTGCTTACTGCTGTGTAACAAACATCAGAATGCAGTGGTTTAAGCTCATGATTCTGTGGTTGGGGCTGGGCCCAGCTGGGGGGTCCTGGGCTGGTCTTCCCTGGGCTCAACCATGTAGCTGCAGTCACACATCTGGCAATAACTGTTGGCTGTCAGCTGGGTGCCTCAGTTTGCCCTCATGTGGCCTCCAGTAGGCTAGACTGGGCTTCCTGGTAGAATGGCAGAAGGTTTCCCAGAGGGAGGCAGCAACATTTGCAAGGCATCCTAAGATCTAGTGTCACAAGTCTCAGAAGAGACTGGAAGGAATTGTTGAGTCCAGTCATTGTTGAGTCTCCTGAAGATTCTTCACATAGGTCTGCAAAGGCTTGGTTTGATTCATTCTTTTATTATTATTATTATTTCAGAATATTATAGGGCTACAAACATTTTGGTTACATGAATTGCTTTAGTACAGTTTGAGTCAAAGTTATAAGTGTGTCCATTACTCATAGAGTGTGCATTGCACCTGTTAGGTGCAAATTTATGCATCTCCCCTCCCCAGTCCCAACTGCTTGATCTCTGTTGAATTTTACTACCATATGTGCACATGAGTGTTGATCTATAAGTTTCAATTTGGTATTGAGTACAGATGGTTTTTGTTCTTCCATTCTTGTGATACTTCACTTAAAACAATGGTCTCTACTTCCATCCAGGTTGTCACAAAAGGTATCGCTTCACCATTTTTATATGGCTGAGTAATACTCCATGGTATACATTTACCACATTTTATTGATCCAATCATGTATTGATAGGCACTGGGGTTCTTTACACAACTCTGCAATTGTGAATTATGTTTCTATAAACATTGGAGTGTAGTTCTTTTTTGTATGTCTTTTTTCCCTTTGGGTAAATACCCATTAGTGGGATTACTGGATTAAATGGTATTTCTACTTTTAGTTCTTTGAGGTATCTCTGTACTACTTTTCACAGAAGTTGTACTAGTTTGCAGGCCACCAGCAGTGTATAAGTGTTCCTTTATCTCCATATCCACACCAGCATCTGCTGTTCTGGGACTTTTTGATAAAAGCCATTCTCAGTGGAGTTAGATGATATCTCATTGTGGTTTTGATTTGCATTTCCCTGATGATTAGTGACTTTGAGAATTTTTTCATATTTTTATTGGCCATTAATCTATTTTAATTTAGAAAGCTTCTGTTCATGTCTTTTCTCCACTATTTAATGGGGTTGTTTGATGTTTTCTTGCTGATTTGCTTGAGTTCTTTGTAGATGCTGGTTATTAGCCCTTTATCAGATGTAGCATGCAAATATTTTGTCCCATTCTGTAGGTTGTCTATTCACTTCATTGATTCTTTCCTGGGCTGTGCAGAAACTTTTTAATTTAATCAGGTACCATTTACTTATTTTTGTTGTTGCCGTGATTGCCTTTGGGTCTTCTTCATAAATTCTTTGCCTAGGCAGATATCTATAAGAGTTTTTCTGGCCTCTTCTTCTAGAATTCTTATAGTTTTGTACCTTAGGTTTAAGTCTGTTATTCATTGTGAATTAATTTTTGTGAGTGGTGAGAAGTGTGGATCCTGTTTCAGTCTTCTACATGTGGCTATCCAATTTTCTCAGCACCATTTATTGAATACGAATCTTTTCCCAAGTGTATGTTTTTGTTTGATTTGTCAAAGATCAAATGGCAATATGAGGATGGTTTTATATTTTGGTTCTCCATTCTGATCCATTGGTCTGTGTCTGTCTTCTTGTGTCAGTACTATGCTTCTTTGCTACTATAGCCTTGTAGTATAGCTTGAAATCTGGTAAAGTGATGCCTCCTGATTTGTTCTTTTTGCTTAAGGTTTCTTTGGCTGTCTGGGGTCTTTTCCACATGAAACATAGAGTAATTTTTTTATATATCTGCAAAAAATGATACTGGCTCTTTAATGGGGATTGCACTGAATCTGTAAATCACTTTAGGCGGTATGAATATTTTAACAATGTTGATTCTGCCAATCCATGAGCATGATATGTTTTTCCATTTGTTTACATCCTCTACTCTTTCCTTCCTCAGTTTTTTGTAGTTCTCCTGTAGAGGTCTTTCACCTCCTTGGTTTAATCATGACTTTTTTAATAACCTTTCTCACCAAGACCACGTTTTACTTTTCTTACTCACTTTAAATATAGAATTATTTTTAGTTTATCTAGCAGCTTTAATTACATCTATTAATTAAAATGTTAACTCTTATTAACTCTTATTTCCAGTGAAAAACCTAGGAAGTGAGCAATTTTAGTATGTACCAGATGCAGAACCCAGGACAAAGAACAGAGATGTGAAATCAAGGTCAGGAGGTCTAGACAAGAGACCATGGTAAGGCCCAGGGAAAACACCTGGGCCCTGTGATCTCTGGCAGAGCTGTGCCTCCTGGTAAAGCTTGAATATCATCTTTTAATTAAGCTGACTTCTAACAATAGAGCTCCTTAAATAACCCCTTTGAAATCTCTTACCAGATTTAAGCTGAGATAAACAGCTAGTATTTATTTCTGACCTCTGATTTTTTTCTTTCATTTTTTTTTTTTTTATCAAAAGTATCCTCCCATTTAATAAGCTCCTGAACCACTCCAAAGATGCTCAAAGGAAAGTTTCGCTAGCCACAAAAGGAGTACAACCCACATCTGTCCAGCCATATTTTCTAGGGTCTCAGCTTCTCAGCTGATTATCTACACAAAAAGACTCCCAGAACTTTGTATGTCCCCACAGAGAGATGAACACAAGAAATCAAAGGCTGCCCATGGACAGGAAAAGGGTCAACAACAAATGGGTACCCCAAAATGTCTAAAGTAACACAAATATCAAAGTAAAAGGGACTGGTTCCCTGACTGGGAATCAAACACAGGCCATGGTGGTAAAAGCACAGAACTTTAACTACGAGATTACAAGGTGGAACAGCCTTTATTGTGAATCCCACAGGGAATCCAAACCAGGCAGTTTAAGCTTAGAAAGGATTTTAACTTGATTTTAGGTCAGATTTTTGCTCTTTAATTTTGTCAAGAGAATTTTTAAGGCTAGCCAAGACACTATCATGTGTCATTTGAAAAATTTGATCTTCTCATCAATCATTTTGAGTAAGAGATCTCTAAAATCTTTTTTTAATTATATGAATAATTATATCACAAAGTACCAAAAAGTACAAGAGAATTGCTATACCCAAGACTAGTCACAAAAATCCTTTTTTCCTATTAATCAAGATGTTGCAGAGGAAAAAGAAACCGTGATTTTTACCATCTACTTGACTGGATTGCACAGAAAGGTCGGGAGCCTGGCTGGTAAGAAATTCTTATCTTTGTCATGGCTTGTCAGGTCCCGATTTCCCATAACTCTGGCTTCCAGAAGAGTAGAGCTTTGGTATCCTGGTTATAGTACCAAAATTGTAAGGGCCAAGGGAAAATTTTCCTTTCATCCTCTGAATTTTCAGTGAAAAATCAACTCACAAAAGGTAGATTAATTGGAGAAAAGGTATACAAATTTATTAACGTGTACATGGGGAGATTCACAGAGTAATTACCCCATCCCCAGTGGGGTTCAGAAGCTTATATACCATCTTGAGGCTATAAAAATAATGGGGGTGTGAACTAAAATAAAATCTTAAGGCTTACCCCCCACCAGCTGACTGAATGGAGCCCCTCGTGGCCAAAGGAATATCCTAAAACTAAATTGCCTGCCTGGAGGAGGGAGATCAGACATGCCTCATCATGCTCCCTGCCCCTTCTTGGGTACATCCTTTGTAAGCCATTAACAAGCCTAAGGGCATGCAAGGCAAACCTGCAGGTCCTCAATTTACACAACAAATACATGTCCAGTGGCTTGTCTCTGATTAACAGCTCCTTATCTTAAAACATTCCAAGCCTTTAGACAAAGCTTCATGTCTTTAACCAATTACAAGTCAAAGAGTCTTTAAACCCACCTATAACCTGTAAGCCCCCTGCTTCGAGATGGCCCACCTTTTCAGGCCAAACCAATGTATGCCTCCCACGTATTGATTTATGACTTTAGCTGTAACCCCTGTCTCCCTGAAATGTATAAAACCAAACTGTAACCCAGCCACAGCCAGTCCACTTGCTCAAGGCTTCTTGGGCGTGGCTCCGGGTCATGATCCCCAAATCGTGCTCCGATTAAATCTCTTTAAAATTATTTCACAGAGTTTGGCTTTTTTTTCTGTTAACAGGGGCTTGGAGTGGGCAAAACAGGTTATGGGAGGGAGGTGGCTTGGGTAGCAGAGGTAGTCTTATTAGGTAGATGAAACCTCAAAGATAGCAGTCATCAAAGAGAAATAGATGGTAAATGTTTCTTACAGGACTTGAAAGGTGTCAGACTCTCAGTTAATCTTTCCTAGATCCAGACAAGGGAAGGGTTGGCTGCCATGTAGATTTTCTACAGATGCAAATCTCCTTCACAAAAGACAGCTTTGCAGATCTACTTCTTTCTGTTCACTGGCTCTCTCTGAACAGCCATCTTAAAATATGTCAAAGAAATATATTTGGACATAAAATATTTTGATTTCTTTCACCAAGTGCATGCCCAGTTGATTTTTCACTTAACTCCATCACAAATGTATATGCTCAAGAATGAATTGAATCAACATGCTGATTGGCTTTCTTCCTACATGCCTTTCTGTGTGGTATTGAACTGCATGTCAGAGTCTCATTCACACTGCCTGCTTTGTAATTTAGTCACTTACTTACCTAATCATCTTGGTTTTTGATCCAATGCTGCTCAATCTATCTCTAGATTCTGCACTAATAATTCTTTTTTCATTGCCAATTCTATAAAAACAATGCTGGGCAGTTAGGATCTTTGGCCAGTTCAGACAAAAAAATAATTGTCCATTCATGTCTTTATTTTTTGCTTCATTGTTCACTTTATAAAATTTGTAAATGCAACTCTTGCTTTTTAGTGAATTTTGCCTCACTTCTTGCTGAGTTGACATTTGGACAGCTGGTTTGCTGGCTGTATCCATGATCATTCTGTGCATTTTAGAATGCAAATAGCACACAGAGTTTTACTTAAACAATTTTCTAATGAGTATATTTTAACAATGTAAACCCCCAACCCTCTTCCAAAATTTTTGTGCAATTTAGTCTTCAGTGTGCAAATTACACATATACTATTATACAACCAAGTAAATCATGTCTACATGATAAAAATGATCCGAAGTGAAGCTGCATCTTAATTATGTATTTATGTACCCTAAATTCCTTCTAGTCATACTGGCAGAAATAAGTTATATGGGAGGATCCTCAAATATAAAAGACTGAAAATGGTCAGTTAGGTATATGCAAATGTAGTTCTGAGAAGAGTTTTTTCAAATACCTTCTTACCAATGCATTGTTTGAAAAAAAGTTGCTCAAGGTGAGGCAATATGGGAACTAGACCTCACTGAAAACAAATTAAGAGACTTAATCTATGAGCAGACATAAAGCATGAGTCATTATTTGTCTATTATGGTCCTAGAAGTCTTTCCAGAAAATAAAACACAGATCTGATCTAACCCTGAATATATTACTCTTCCAGGAGCATACCAAATTTCTAACTAAAGCATTGTGTTATAGCCGTATGTAGAGTAAGAGATACATTAAAATGAGTGCCATTTCTTTATAAACATTAAAACAATGCAAACTTTAAAAGTCTTTTCACTGCCGAGAATTATTTGAAAGGACAGAGGCAAGTTAGAGCTAAGAGATTAGAACACTATTCAATGTTGTGTAACAGACAGAACTGCAGGTCTACAGATCAGTGATGCTGTGAACACGACCCCACTTGCTGTGCTTTCAAATTACATGTTTCCACTTGAAGCATAGATCCATTAAACTGTGGAATCCTATTTTTGAGATGTGGCGACAATGACATTGATAAATGATTTGCCAGAAAACATAGTAACTGGTTGCATCAGCTGTCATAGGAACCATATAGGTTTTGAAATGTTTTTGTTCCCCACTTTTTAAATGGATATTTTTAGTGGATATTAATAGTTCCTTCTTCATATTGTCTTAGTTACTAATGTTTTTGGAGATTCTGGAAGTGTTTGAGCTGCATTTTTCTATTTGTTACAAGCATATTCCCATAGCTCTGGGGAGCATTAACAAATGATCAGTGCTATATGAGGGCTTACACTGTACATTTACCATTAGTTTAATTATCATTGTATCAGAAAGTGGATCTTGTATAGATATGCACATTAGCTTCTTGTACTTGTTTCTTTATCAATTCAAATATATATTGCAATGTCAATTATAGCATCTCTGATTTCAAAGTCACTATCTGTGTGGAAAAATTAGTAAAAATACATTCTAAAACACTGTTTATGTTGAAAAGCACTATCCTTTTTCTAGATAAATGCTAACTAGATAATAATGTTAGGATAGAAAAGTCAGTTAATTAATGCTTGAGTTTTTTTAAGAATAGTGTTTGGTTTTGCTTCCTTTTTTCTTTTTAAAAAATTTTACAGCATATGCAATTATTGTTTTTACTACACATTGCTGAGGAACTATTTCTGCTTTCTAATTTTTCTTTTGTTGTAATCTTCTGCTGACCCCATTATAAGCATTTATTTCAGAGTAATTCACTTCAAAATGATACAGAATTATCGTGCTTTGCTTATTATACTCATGTTACTATTTATTGTATTTATAATAAGCATCACACAAATTATGATTCATTTAGCTTTCACATACTATTTTTTGCTTTTAGAGCAAAGTAATCTTATCCTTCTCTTGGTTATTGCTGGATCACAGCCTCACACATAGAACTTTTTAAAAATTCTGCTACATTGAGATGCCACAGTTTTTCTCTAAGTGATAGCTGTTGTTTTTAGAAATAACTTATATAAATACCATTAAATCACAATTATTTTATTCGTTCATGAATTAATTGATTTAGCAAATATCATTGACCAGTTACTAGTTACCTGGTAGTAATCTAAGTACCACTGTCATTGAAAGCTCAGCCCTTGTCCTCGAGGCCACATCAGAAGAGTGAGAACAAGTAGTTTGAGGAGAAGGAAAGATAAGTTTATTACTTTGCCTGCAAAGGAGGAAAAATGGTAGATTCTTGCCTCAAAATCCAAGTTTCCTGAACATAAGCAGAAATGCAGTGCTTTTAAAGGGAGAGCCCTCAGTTCTAGGCTACTGTGTTAATGATTCTAATCGTCATCTCTGCCAAAGATAAAGCCTTGACCTCCGCCCACCTGGGCTCACCTGGGCCCACCTGGGCGGCTGGTGCTGGCCTGGGATAGCTGAGCTATCTCCTGTAACATAAAGAACAAAAGGCATTCTCCCTGCCAGAGGCAGGGATGCAGGCCAGGCTGCAGTTCCCAAAAAGAGCGGTGGAAGTTTCAAAGAGACAGAAAATATTTTTGCCATTTTTTTTTTAAATTCAGGCCATTCCCTCTGTTATACCACTTATATAAGATAAATGAAGTCCCTGCGTTCAGACTTTACATTCTAGGGGTAACTCTACTACCCCATTCATTAACATAAATATACTTTTGAAAGTATTATGACATGTGAAAAGGCATGTCATTATTATTTAATATACAAAAATGCACTGGATTTTATACCTGTTCTTTGTCATCCCCCTCCAATTCTTTCTCTACAAATAAGTAACGGGGCCAAGGGAAAAATTCCTCTTCAACCTCTGCAAGTTTCCTGAAAAATCAACTCACAAAAAGGCAGATAAATTGGAGACAAGGCATGCAAATTTACTAACATGCACATGGGGGGAGAACCACAGAGTGATTACCCACAAAACCCCAATGGGTTTCAGAATCTTATATACTGTGTTGAGGTTACAGAGAGAAAGGGGGCTTGGATCTTGACAAAACAGGGTATGAGAGGGAGAGAAGGGGAGGCCTGGCTAGCAAAAGTGGTCTTGTTAGGTAGATGAAACCTCATAGGTAGTAGCACTAAGATAATAGATGGTAACTGTTGCTTTCAGATCTTTAAAGGTGTCAGACTCTCAGTTAATTTTTCTTAGAGTCAGTCAAGGGAAGGCTTCAGAGAAAACCTGGCTGGATAAGTGCAGATGTTCTCTACAGTTGCAAATCTATCCCACAAAAGACAGCTTTGCAGGGCTACTTTAGTTTGCAGGTCCTCTGAACAGCCATCTCAAAACATGTCAAATGAGCATATTTTGGGGTGAAATATTTTGATTTCCTTCATAAGCAAGAGTAATCTTTGTAACATGTAAATCAGATTATGTCACTTGTCCTCTTCAGACCCAACAATGCCATTTCTTGCACTTAGAATAAAGTCCTAGTAACTGACCTGCAGGAGTCCATGAGGTTCACCCACTGTTGCCTCTCCAACCTCACCTCATGGCACTCTTTTATTTTTATGCCTGAGCCACAGTGGTGTTTCTGTTCCTTGAATATACACATGTTGGCCTCTCTGACTGGAATATTCTTTCACAGTCTTTTCACAAGGTTGGCTCCTTTTTCATCACCTCTTTATAAGAAGACTTATCTGAGGCAGCCTAGCTTAGTAGATTCCCTGGCCTCCATTGTCATGATTTCTCTCACCTCCTTTTATTTAAATAGCACATAGCAACTTATAAGTCTACATTTATTTGTTTGTTTGCTTGTTTATTGTCTGACTTCCCCACTAGACTCACCTCCATGTGGGCAGGGGCAAAGTCTGTTTTATTCATCACTGTATACTTAGTACTTAGCACAGCACAGGCACAGAGACAGATTACTTAATACATAAATGGAGAAATGGTTGAGTGAATGAAAGCCCATGATAGCGGATGCACCCTTCATTATTACATTTTTTCCTAGACCCACAATGTCCCTAGACCCCCATTTTTATTTCAGCGTCTTCTTCAGGAACACAATTCACTCTAAGTTTAAGAAATATCTACTTCAAAATATACATGATTTCAATAAAAGTTTTATGACCCTGAATGCAAAATTTATGCTGATATGGTGCAAAAATATTTTAGGTACATGGATAGTATTCATTTATGCTGAAAAGTACAGAATATGTGTTCAACAAACATTAAAACAAATCAGTATTTTTAAAAACTATTTTTACACATAAAATCATTGTGGTACCCACTAGGTTTTCAAAAATAACATGTTACATATAATTTAAATCTCTGTCGATTTGGTGGGCCACAAACTCCTCATTTGTGGAAAGATTAACATTAAACAGTTATTGAAGGGTGTACCTAGCATGTTCATACCTATATTTCTGAAGATAGAACTAACGTCTATAGTAATCTTCTGCCACGGTTGTAGCCTTAAGACACATCTCTTCCATGTAATATTTCCTAACTAGTTATGCTTTAAGTCACATCCCTCCTTTCATGTATAATGCACTCTGCACAGGATTTAGCACATAATTATGAGCCAGCTTATATTTTTCGCTCTTGATTTTTTTGTATGCTAGTTTGATCTTCATGACTAGATTGCAAGTTCTTTAAGGGATGACAACTCTTGTCATATTTCTTTTGTATGCTCTAAAGCTTATCTCATAATGCTGAATACACAGGAAGTGCAAAATAAATACCTAATTACTGTATGTGTTGTTATGGATATTAATAGTTAAATACAATTTTGTTGGATTTAACACTCTATTTTTTTTTTTTTTTGAGAGAGAGAGAGGCTCTTGCTTTGTCACCCAGGCTAGAGTGCAGTGGCGTCATTATAGCTCACCACAAGTTGCAACTCCTGGGTTCAAGGAATCCTCCTGACTCAGCCTCCCGAGTAGCTGGGGCTACAGTTGCATGCCACCATGCCTGGCTAATTTTTTCTATTTTTGGTAGAGATGGGGGCCTCCTTCTTCTTCAGGCTGGTCTCAAAGTCATAACATCAAGCAATCCTCCTGCCTCAGCCTCCCAAAGTGCTAGGATTACAGCCGTAAGCCACTATGCCTGGCCTCTAATTTGTTAAGAATGCTCTAAGAAAAGTTACATAAATCATTTATATTTTCTAATTTGTATCAAATAATATATTTTTCCTGAGTTATACAGAACCCTCATAAATTCCTTCTATTGGGATATCATTCTTAGCCTTTACGGAGAAAAAAAAATTCCCCAGTCTATGCTATAATTTCTATTTCTTTGTAATGTTAGGAATCCCATGTGTGTGTGTCAGTGACAAGTCAGGGTATTAAGGAGAATAGCAAATTGAGACTCCTGGCAATTATGGCCTCTTATATTTTCAAGTATTATTATCTAACAGAAGGGGATACAGTAAACACGGAAATGTCTGCTTAAAAGAAGGGATTAAAAATTCAGACTAAATTCCTTTATGTGCTGCTTTCTGGGTCAGATTCAGGGGCTTTCAGCATCAAATCAGTTTTATGTTATTCTTAATTGATGGACTCCTGCAACAGTCTAGTCAAAGTTCCCTTTGAGTCTTATCATAAAGACAAAATTTGTTGAGTTTTTTCACAGGTGTGATCTAATTGATTTCTCACAGAAGCTCACTGAGATAGGCATTATTGTCTTTATTACACACGAAAAGAAGACTGCAGCTCAGAGAGCTTGGGTAATTTGCCTCAGGTCACATAGTGGTGGAGTTGCACGAGGACCTAAATCTATCTCACTATAATTCCTCTGTTCCTTCTAATATTTTAATTGTCCTTCCAAAACACGCACAGAGAAAAAAAATTAGGAAAATAAGTCTGAGATTGAGTGTTATGATTAGAGGCAGACATAAAGTTGTCACCAGGAAGGAGGGGACATAAATACCTTTGAAAACTCTGCTAGTAAAACAAGTTTATTGCACTTTTAAATATAATCTGCTTCCAGTTTTCACAGTGGTCAGAAGTTGTTAGACTAAGTCTTTGCATAATGAGAATTTTCTCAATGCTGTCCACAGTGGGGTTTACCTGCTGCTTAGCACTCTCAGAAACCTGTTTTGCTGCCTGCAGCAAACTTGTAAAAGTACCATCGAATGTACAGGGTTGAAAAATACTATTTTTATTGCTCAATTGAACTAAGCAAGGCCAAATGAGCCCAAATTAGTTCTGAGAAATTACTTAGTCATTTTCCAATTCTGGTTGAAACACAAAATCCTCACTAAAAAGAAAGCCCTACAAAGAGGAGTGGCAAGGTTACTTGTTTGTTCGCTTTTTTTTTTCAGACCTAAAAGGTACATGAGAAAAAGAAGCATTTTATTAAAGTGCATCTAGCATCAGCAAGATGTGGAAGAGGTTAACACACTAATGAACAAACTTCTTCTAATCCCATATTAAACACACAAAAGCAGGCCATAAATAGCTTTAGACAAAAATTTTAAGTATTGCAAGGATCTTTAATACTGTTGTGCAATTAAAATGTCAGTAGTTAATGCCAACCTTGGGGAGGAAATTGATTGGTTTAATAGTTTCCCAAGGTGACAACAGTCATCTGCCATCCAGTAGTATACGCTAATGTGAACTACCTGGAAGAGAAAGGAAACAACATAATAGAGGTCATACGTTAATTGCTTTCTAACTTAAAGTGATAGCGAAAACAAGCACAGTGTAGAGTATTTCTAAATCTCTTGCGGCATAAACAGTCCTTTGGACTATTTAAGCTAGTGGAGAACATAAGATATGTCAATTATAAGGATATTTAAGAATTCAGAATTAAGAATTTGTATATAGTCATTTCCTCATATGCATTTATAAGTGCTAAACATATAGTGTTAATTAGATGATTTCTAAGTATAATCAATTATTTGCCAGGACTCCATCTTCAAAGTCCTTTTCAGTAAACCACAAAGAAAGTTAAATAAATTTCATCTCTAAATGGGGATAAAAGCTTGACAAGTTACACAGTTTTTCTGGACTTAAATTCTATTTGTGTATTTAGGCATCAGAAATTATCACAAACTTTCAATGCTATATTTAAACTGACTTTAACCTGAAATCCTATATCCTGGAGTGAGAAGATATGGAGGCATGGTGCCATTGTAGCATGACTTCTGCCAACCATCTCCTTTCTTATTACTATGGCATAACAGTCAAGAGCCTAGACATTGGAGTCAAATAAATTAGGGTTTTACTCCTGCCTCCGATATTTAGTAGCTATGTGTCAGGCACCACATTAAACAATTCATATGTTTTATCTTAATTCTCCCATCAAACTATCAAATTAATTATATTAATTTCCTTATTTTCAATGCAGAAATTGAGGGTTGGACACATTTAGGAATGACCTAAGATCACATAGATATTAATAAATAAAGCCAGGATTCAAATTAAGACATATTTAAGTTCACTACTCACAATATAATCTTTGACACTTGAAGCAGATGCTATCAGTGCCCTATCCAGATCCCCTGAAAACAATTTCTCAACACATTAAGAGCTTACTGTGTCTTGCTGCTCGAGGGAATTTTCTGGGCAAGAGGGCAAGCCAGATAGCAGCACTCATACCAGATGGGTACAATTATGCAGATTAGGACTCATATGGAGAAATAAAAGATCATCCACTATAAATGAGGTGGAGATGTCTGAACTGTCTTGACGGGGCATTGAGGAAGGGGTTAGAAGGCTAAAAAAGATGGGGCATTCTAGAATGGATTACCTATGGAAGACCATAAAACTCATCATCCAATTATGTTTCTCAAAAGTCCCACAGAGGACACTCTCTTCACCAAATTGAGAAAGAATAGTTTGGTTGATCACCAGGAGTCTGAAATGAGCAAAATTTGAAGATCAAAGACAATGAAGTTTAAGGAAGACAAATGTGGCTAAATTTTTGGGAATAGACACATGTGTGAATCTTTGTCTCAGATGAATGCCTACCTGAGAGCATCCACTGCAGAGGAGCCACTGAACAACTAGGTGGGTGGAAGGTCATTTTAGTGGACTTCATCTAGCTTGTTTTCTGTCACCCCATTGCTTACGCAATGAGACCATAAACATAGTAATCATGGTGTATTAGATTCCTAGGCCCGCCTTAACAAATTACCACAAACTTATTGGCTTGAAATAACAGAATTTATTTTCACCATTCTAGAGGCCAGAAGTCCAAAATCAAACTGTCAGTAGGGTTTCACTCCCTCCCAAGCCCCTGGGGAAGAATTCATTTCATACACCTCTCTTTGTTTCTGCTGGCTGCTGGTAATCTTTGCTCTTCTTTGGTTTGTAGCTCCATTACTCCAATCTCTGCCTCCATGCCTACTCCTCTTCTGTCTCTTTTTGTGTCTATTATAAGCACACTTGTTATTGGACTTACCCCAGATAATCCACGATGATCTCCTCGTTTCAAATTCCTTAACTTTTATCTGCAAAGATTCTTTTTCCAAATAAGGTAACATTCATAGGTTCCAGGGATTTGATATGGACATATCTTTTTAGGGGCCACCATGCAACCCACTTCACATGGTAGCAAAATTAACAATTATACATAGGCTTAATACCATGAGTTTCCTCTCAACAACACAAATGTACATACATCTGGTGCTAAATGTCTGATCAGTAAACAGCAAAGACAAGGACTGTATCCTAGATAAAGAATCAGCTCTCAAAGAGACCAGCCAGACACTTGGTGGCAAGTTAATTGCATCAGACTCCTTCCACATGGAAGGGTGCAGTGGTTAATCTTCACTAAAAATAATAAGAATTCTTGGTTTGGGTGTGTCTTCTCTGTTCATACTGCTTCCTGCTAATAGCACTGCTCAAGGATTTATAGACATCTTATTTATCCACACTGGATCCCACATAATATTACCTTGTAGCAAGGTTTGCCACTTTTTGGCAAAGAAGTTG
Organism: Indri indri; assembly: GCA_004363605.1. NCBI lineage: Eukaryota > Metazoa > Chordata > Mammalia > Primates > Indriidae > Indri > Indri indri. The sequence continues at coordinate 111,598 of RJWJ010001535.1, read as the reverse complement.
TTATAATTAGCATATGACCTGCGGTTCCCAACCCCCAGGCCATGGCCCAGTACCAGCCCGTGCTTTGTTAGGAACTGGGCTGCACATCACTCCCTGAGGTCCGCCTCCCCCTGCCCCCATCCCACCCCTGTCTACGGAAAAATTGTCTTCCATGAAACTGGTCCCTGGTGCCAAAAAGGTTGGGGGCCACTGGCACATGACCACACAATTCATTGCTCCTACCATATATTATTTCACCCAGAAGCTGTTGTCCTGATGGAACATTGAGACAGCCCCTTGATGGTGCAGCTACAGTACTAGATGAGAAATGACAGTCTCAGTAGTTGGGATGCTCTTCTTCAGGATGTTGTACATACTTTAAGCAAATGTTCATTTTGTGATGCTATTCCCCAAAAGGTAGAACATATGGGTCCAGGAACAAAGTGGTAAAAGTAGAAATAGCATACTTGCCATCACTCCCAGTGACCCCCCCTTGGGGAATTTGTGGTTCTTTTTCCAGCAACTTTAGGTTCTACGGGTCCTCCTTCCCACAAGAGAGAACTACCGTCAGCGAACAATAAGAGACCCAGGACATCTAAACCTATGGTTATAATGGGTCTCTTTGAGTTCCTTCTATTAGTAGAACAGCAGGCAAAGAAAATGTTACAATACTTGTGGTGGTAATTGAACCTAATTTCACAAAGACCTTGTGTTGCTAATCCATAATGGGGACATTCATTCAGTATCCTCTTCGTGCTTCCAGGCTGAGTATTAAAAGTAACAGAGAAATTGTAACAATGACAGATTGACAAGACCAAGGTAACCAGAAGGCTTAGACCTTTCAGAGATGAAGGTCTAGGTCAATTAACTAGGCAAATAACTCAGACCAGTAGAAGCGCATGCTGAGTGCAAAGGAAATCTAGAATTCATGGTAAAGCAGAAGAGGAATATCAGGAAGATTGCAGCATCAAGTACTGAAGCTTATTCCAGTAACAGGAGGCTATTGTCTTCTATTTTCTTCAAGGGATTGCAATTGGACACCACTATCAAAGTTCAGTGATAGGACAGAGTGGACTTTAGATGGGCATGAGTGGATACAAGTGGTGCAAGTGTTGCACTATAGTAGATACTATCTCTGCCCTTCCCATTCATCCTACCATGGACACTGCCTGGAGACAACAGATGGCTTCATTTGTTTCTGTGCCTGAGGATATCCTCTAGTTCTTGGGAGTATGCTTTGCTCTGAAAGAAGACATACCAGAAGTGTCGGACAGTTTACATCCTTGGTGCAATACTCAATCAATGAGCAACAAGTGGGAAATTCGAATACATAATTCACACAATCTATCAAAAGTCTCTCAGTGGGATTGAGACCCACTTTCCAGCAGTGAAAATCCATGCATTAACACAACCTTTATTTTTTACCTACTTTACACTCCCTCATAATGTTTCCTCTGATCATCTCCCAAGAAAGCTACTTGTTCTTATTAGAGGATCTGTTTTTCTTAGGCCACTCTTCTTGTCTATAAGAAACTCACTTCGAATTAAATAACATAGGTAGGTTGAAAGAAAACATGATGGAAAAAAGATATACCATGCAAACATTTATCAAAGTAAAGCAGGAATGGCTATATTAATACCAGATAAAGTGGACAATGAACCCTAGATCAAAGAAAATTATTAAAGAGGGACATTACATAATGATGAAAGGATCAATATACCAGGAAGACATAATAATCTGAAATATGTATACAGAAAACAATGAAACCTCAAAACAGATGAAGCAAAAACTGATGGATCTAAAAGGAGAAATGGTGACTTCAAAACTTCACAATCAGCAATTAATAGAAATACTAGAGAGAACATTGGCAAGGATATGAAAGAACTCAGCAACATCATCAAACAATAAAATCTAATTTACATTTATAGTGTAGTCCTCTCAACAACAACAGAAAATACATTTTTTTCAAGCACCCATAGACCATTCACCAAGAAGACCAAATCCAGAATCATAAAATCATCTCGAAAATTTTTAAGGAACTGAAATCATGGGGAGTATATTCTCCCTCCATAATGGAATCAAACTAGAAATCAATAACAGAAAGATGAGAGAAAAATCTCCAAACACTTAGAGATTAAACAACAAAATCTTGTATGACATGCAGGTGAAAGTGTAAGGCTTGATGGAAAGTTGAAAAAATATATAGAATTGAATAAAAATAAAAATACAATATATAAAAGTATGTGGGAAGCAGCTAAAGCAGTGCTGGGAGTGTAATCTATAGCACTAAAAACTTACCTTAGAAAAGAGAAAAGGTCTCAGAGCAATAACCTAAGTTTTTACTTCAAGAACCTATATGAAGAAGAGCAAAATAAACTCAAAGTAAACAGAATTAAAAAAAAACAATAAAGAGAAGAAATTGATGAAATTGAAAACATGTAAACAATAGAGAAAATCTATGCAATCAAAGTTTGCTCTTGAAAAAAAAATTGACAAACTTCTAGGAAGACCAACAAAGATTTAGAAAAAGAAAAGAACCCAGTTACCATTATCTGAAATGAAAAAGGGGATATCACTATAGATCCTGCAGCCATAACAAGAATAACAAGGAAATACTACAAAAACATTACTTTCATAAATTCAATAATCTGGAATTCCTTGAAATCCAAAAACTAACCAAACTACATCATGATCAAATAGATGACATGAATAGTCCTATAGCCATTAATAAAATTGAATTTGTAATTAAAAAACTCTCAAAGATATCTCCAGGCCCAGATCGTTTCACTGAATAATTCCACAAATATTTAAAATAAATTATCACTCATAATACACACTCTCTTCCAGAGAATAAAAGAGGAAGAAGGACCACTTCCCAACAAATTTTATTAGGCTAATATTACCTTGAAATCAAAAGCAAAGACAGTAAAAAATGAAAACTATAGACTGATATCTCAAAATTAATAACACAACAACATTTACAATCACTCTGAAGACAATGACATGCTTAGGTCTACATTTTATACTATGTATATAAGATCTGTATGCTGAAAATTACAGAATACTGATGAAAAAAATTCAAAGAAAGCCTAAATAAATGGAGAAACATACCATGTTAATGTGTTAAAAGAGTCGACATTGTAAAGATGTCGGTTATTACCATATTAATCTATGCATTTATATAATTCTTGTCAAAACCCCAGAATGTTTTAGTTGCTCTTATTATAGACAAGCTTATTATAATGTTTATATGGAAGAGCACAGGTTCTAGAATTGCTAAAGCTATATTGACAAAGAAAGAAAAATGGACAGAAATCTCAACTTCATTTTAAGATTATTATATAGCTACAATACTCAAGACAGTATGGAAAAGTAGAGGTATAGATTCATAGATCAGTGGAACAAAACAGAGAGTCCAGAAGTAGACCCACACAAATATGCCTAACCCTTTGTAAAAAAAAGAAAAAAAAGGGGGGGTTATAAGAGCAGTTCAATGGAAGAAGGATCACTTTTTCGACACAGGTAGGGAAATTGGACATTACTGGGGGAAAAATGAACATCAATATAAACTTCACATCTTATAATTCAAAATTAACTCAAAATATATCACCAATGTAAATAAAAGACATAAAACTATAAAATTTTTAGAAAAATATGTGATTAAAATCTTCAGGATCTAGGTATAGGCCAAGAGTTCTTACAATTGACACCAAAAGCACAATCCATGAAAGGAAAACTTTGTGAATTAGACCTCGTCAAAATTAAAAACTGACATTTCACCTAAGAGGATATACTTATGATAAAAGAGCACATTAAAAGATGTTAAACATCATTAGCCATTAGGAAAATGCAAATTAAAACCACAGTTAGGTATCACAACATACCTAGCAGTATGGTCAAAATAAAAAATAATAGTATTAATAAGTGGGAAAAAAGAGACAAATCTGTGAAGAAAAATTCCAAATATTTTATGTAGATAGTATGCCCTCAAGGATGTGTAACGTAACTCCCCATTCCTCCCCATCCTGCAATGTGGAACATACATAGTGATTTCCTCTAAAATGTATAGTATTGAGAGTGGGAAAAAGAGTAATTTCACAATAGAGAAAGAAACCTGACAAACATTACTTGAGCCAGATGATCGAGATCACATCAACAGTGATAAGTCATGCTGATAGTATGTGCCTGTAATATGATGGGATGAAAATGGCACTCTATCTCTGGTCATCCTCCCTGAAACCCATAACTCCAGTCTAATTGTAAGAAAATATCAAACAGTATCCCAGTTGAGGACTTTCTACAAAATACCCGACCAGCACTCCTCAAAACTCTCAAGGACGTAAGAAACAAGGAAAGTCTGAGAAACTGTAGCACCCAAAAATGGCCTAAGGAGACATTTTAACTAAAGGTAATGTGGTATCTTGGATGAGATTATGGAACAACAAAAGATATGAGGTTTAAAAAAAAGGAAATTTGAATGAATATGAGCTTTAGTTAAATAAATCCATATGGGTTCATTAATTGTGACAAATGCATTATACTAATATAAAATGTTAATAAAAGGGGAAACTGTGTGAGTGGTACATTGTAACTCTGTACTATCTCCTCAATTTTTCTGTAAATCTAAAACTATTCTAAGAAATAAAGTCTATTAAACCAGGGAGGAAAACTAAGGACAATACCAAATACTGCTGAGGGTGCAAAGAAACTGGATCACTTATAAATTATTGGTGGAATTGTAAAGTGATTAGGACACTCTCTAAAATAGTTTTGACATTTTTTAAAAAGTACTATGAACATGAAAGTACCATATACGTCCTAGTAATTGCACTTCTGGGCATTTATCCCAGAGAAATAAAAAACAGGTTCTCACAGACTTCAGTACAAGAATATTCTTAGCAAATTTATTTTTATTAGCTCAAACCTGGAAATAACCTAATTGTTCTTAAATAGGTGACTAGATAAACAAACTTTGGTACATCCATATTGTGGAATACTACTCATCAATTAGAAAGGGGCAAACTATTGATACATGCAACAATTTCAATGCATCTTCAAGAAACTATGATCACTAAAAAAAAAAAAAAAAAAAAAACTCTGAAAGTTTTTTATTCGATTTATGTAACATAATTGAATTGAAAAAAAAATGAAATGGTGAAGAGATTATTGGTTGCCAGAGATTAGGGATGGGGAACATGGAGGAATGTTGGTGTGGTTACAAAAGGAGAACATGAAGGATCCTTGTTTTGATAGAACTCTCTTGTATCTTGTCTGTATCAATACCAACTTCCTGGTTGTAACACTGTACTATAGTACTTCAAAATATTAGCATTGGTGAAAACTGGGTAAAAGGTATATGGGATCTTTGTATTATTTCTTACACCTTTATGTAAATCTATAATTACTTTAAAATAAAATGTTTAATAAAAAATACACAAGATAGGATCCATGACAATTTTTCAATGTAACAGTTTTCCCAAGAGCAGTGCCAAGACAATCAAAAATACGCATTCTTATTTTAAAGAACACCTTACTTGGCTCTACCTCAGACCTACATAAATCAGAATCTCTGGGGTGGGGTCCAAGAATATGCATTTAAGTCCTACAGATGATTTTTCTGCACATGAGTGCATAAGAATCACATACAAATATTTATCAAATTGCAGTTGACAGCACATTGGTGGGCAATGAAATCAAATGAGTTTGTTGTAACCATCCTTTTTGAAAAAACGAAATTGAGTAGAGTAGAAAACATCAGAGTGTAATGTTCATACTAAGCATAAGTATTGTCTGGTAAAAATTTTTGTTTCTTTTTTGTATGTATGTGCAGGTATAGTTTGAAATGTAAAATGCATTTCTCACTGAGAGTTTTGGTCAGCTAAGTGTAAAAGCTACTTCATTCTCAAAGATGGTCTTCCATTAGTTGATAGATATAGGATCAAATGATGAGTAGACATCACACTTTGAAATCATATAAAACTACCAAAAGAGATGTCAAGTCAGCAGTTGATATCAGGATTCTTATTTTAGTGCTATTCATTTCAGGAATTGCCAGAAAATTGCTGATGAATATAAACAGCTCATCTGTAGTGATTTTTCACTCATCACCCAAACTTGCTGGTGACTGCATTTTTTTCCTTATTCCTAGATATCTGAAAAGAATTATGTCAACAAACATTTGCCAAAACACTTTTTATGATTACTCAGAGTGATATTGTTACTATATTCCAGGCATTTCTATTATTCTTCCCAAGAAAAATGAGACTGCTCAGAAATGGAGAAGGTAACTATGTATGTGTGAAAATATTTAAATCATGTGGAAGCTTAGGAGCATATTGTTAAATAAAAACTATGCTGGGAAAATAAATTTCAATTGCAATTCATCCTGTGAGCCTCATATTTGATTTATGATCACCCTCAGAAGCAGAATTGAACTCCTATATATCTCACACATCATGTTCAATAGAACTAATAGTAAAAAATGGTAAGGAGTCATTTATGCTGGTCTCTGACAACATTTTAAATTCTTTAGTGTGAGGAAAATATCATAGGGGCTTTTCTCTTTTCTATTATTTAGAGGATTAGGGGCAGTACTTCCAAGAAGCCAGTTATTCCCAAGTAAATAATGGAGAGTTCTGCAGAAAGTAAAGACCTAATTTCACTATTAAGAGACAGAAGTTAGCAACCAATAGAAGTATAGAGTATATACGTAGACTTAAAATAGAGATATTTTTAGTGTGAAAGGCATGAACTCAGTGATCAAGTTTAGAAGAAATAAAATTAAAAAACGAAGATATGCAGATAGCAAATAACCATATGAAAAGGTGCTCCACTTCATATGTCATTAAGAAAATGCAAATTAAAAAAAACATTGAGATACCACTATACACTTATTATAATGGCCAAGATCCAGAACACTGACAATACCAAACATGGATGAGGATTTGGAGCAATAAGAATTCACATCCATTGCTAGTGGGAATGCAAAATGGTACCCACTTTGGAAGACATTTTGGCAGTTTCTCACAAAACTAAATATACTCTTACCATTGGATCCAGTAATTGTGCTCCTTGGTATTTACTGAAATAGGGTAAAAACTTGTCCATACAAAAACCTGCACACAAATGTTTATAGCAGCTTTATGGCTAAAATCTGGAAGCAACTAAAATGTCATTCAGATAGATAAATAAATTGTGGCACATTTAGACAATGGGATATGATTTAGTGTAAAAAAGAAATGAGCCATCAAGCCATGAAAATACATGGAGGAAACTTAAATGCATATTACTAAATGAACGAAGCCAATCTGATAAAGCTATATACTACAGGATTCCAATGATATGACATTCTGCAAAAGGCAAAACTATCAAGACACTGAAAAGATCAATGGTTGCCAGAAGATAGGTGGGAGGGAAGAATGAAAAGGTGGAGCACAAAGATTTTTAGGGTATTGAAACTATTCCGTATGATGCTATAATGGTGGATAAATATTATTAAACATTTGTCCAAAGCATAGAATGTGCAACACCAAGAGTGAGCCTTAATGTAAATGATGGCCTTTGGGTGATAATGTTTTGTCAATGTAGCTTAATCAATTGTAACAGATGTACTACTCTGGTGTGGGATGTTTACAGTGGGGGAGGGTGTATATGTGTGGGAACGGGGTGTAGAAGAACTCTGTACTTTCTGCTCAATTTTTCGGTGGACACAGAACTACTTTAAAAAATAAAATCTATGTAAAAGGAAAAAAACAAGAGAGATATTGCTACATATTGCATATATATCATTGAATGTACTGGATATCATTGAAAATATATATTTAAACTCAAGTCAATAAAGATATCAAATGTAAAACAAAATACTTTGTGCACTTTGCAAGTAAATATACAGCCTATAGAATGCAATGGAATAGACGGAGGATTCAGTGAGGGCTTGTTTGACAAAATTTGCAAGAGTTCTGAAGAAAGTGCATTTTTAATAATTTGTAGTAGAGAAAGTAACTTCCTTATAGTATAATAACTAAAAATTGAGTTACTATGGAGGCAGCCTGCCAATTTCCATGAGACACACTTAAGAGCTCAGGAGATTAAGATACAGAACAAATGAGAAGAGTATCTTGTTATCCCTGGCTGCAGAGCTATCCCAAGTACTAAATTGCTTAGTGAGGAGTAATTAGCAATCAAAATTAAATTTATTCCTGTACCATATATCTGCAATTCACTGTTCATGCTTAATTTAACTGCTTATTTTGTTTTTCAGTTGATCCACCCCGTGGTCATGTTATACCCAAAAAATGCCATATATTTCTTCTTAACTAACGAACATAATTAGGTATTAGCAAAAATCAGAAATATCTGAACATGGATGGATCATATTAATCAGCTGATCACTGCATTGATGTAGGGATAGGCTGCCTATCTGTATCCCAGGCTGAGGTGAAGGAGTGGAGGCTATAAAATTGGTGCCCTGAATGTAGGCACTTAATTCTGCTGCACTCATTTCAACAATGCATTGATGATTTCCTTAGAAACTTCAGCATGCCATGAGTTAAATGCCAAAGAAAAAACATATGTTAGAAAAAACGCAGTAATTTCTTTTAGAAGATGAACTATATTATTCAGTGGGATATACACAATACTTTCAGTGGTCTTTCTAAGATATTTCAGTTATTTTCAGACAAGAGACTGCAACAAAAATAGTCATCATGCTGCAATCATATCAATAAATTTCTCCAAATATCTAACATTAAATTCAAATATTTTTTCAATTACCCTATTAACAAGTAAGAATAAATGCTACCATACCTGAACTTAAATCCTTTTCATCTAGGAAAATATAATGTTAAATTCAGTTTAACAACTATCAATTATTCTGGTTTCTAGAAAGCATAATGTAAGATCCTGAGGAGAACACAAAGAGAGATAAAACACAGTTCTTATATGTCATCAAAAATATATACAATGCAGTGAAATTATAAAATAATGCTTGTTCTCAGTTCCTCTAGGAGAAGATCTCTTGTGTTCCTATTTTGGAGAGTAGGGTGTTGCTATTCTCTGTTGTATTGGCAAATAACTTCTAACGTATTATCCTGAAAACAACTCTCAAGGCTATGGAAGTATGTTTAGCCTATTTAAGGTACACTGATTTTAAATAATAGCATATATATTATGATGCTCATATTTTTGAAAACTATTATTCTAATTTGTAGCAATGATTTCGCAGTACACCATTTTCCTTTTGCCCATTCACTGCCTCATTGTGTCCAATACACAAACACATATAGTCCAGGTGGACCCTCTCCTCAGCAAAACTACAATTTAACTGGTGAAAATTATAGAAAACAATCATTTAAATTCTCTGCAACTTGCTCTAAAGACATACATCCAATAGAAAAACATCTATTCAAGAAAATCTACTAAATCTCAGTAAAAATAACTTGAGTCTGTGACATTTGAGCCATGACCTGCTCCATTACCCACCACCCCATGTCTAGTTGCCAGGTGTTTAGGTGGTCAGTTAGGACAACAAACCAAACTAAAAGTAACAATCAAGACTTTACCCACTTGCCATGATAGTGCAGGCACAGGTAAAGAAATTAAAAAAGTGCTGGCTCCCTAATATTCCATTTTGCCTCGGGGATTGGCCCAGGGTGAGCATCAGACAGATGATAAGTAGTACAGGCAGAAGGATTGTCTCACTGCCAAGAAGCCCTGAACAAAACACTCTTACTGTTTTATTGACCCCTGAGAACCAAGGGTCAGGATATTGTAGCAGAGGTGCTGAGGAACCACATAAGAAGGTCTCTGAATGAAGATACCTCGCTGGGAATGCAGACACGTGTATGAGCGTGGATGATCCAGAGATGGCCTGAGACCTTGACTATAGTTCCCTCCGGAGATTGTGATTCACTGGCTTTTCCCCAAGTCTGCTATAGGGAGGGCAGTTTTCCCCCACAAGGCCTGCCAGGCAAAGCCTTTGTAATCACCTATGGTTGGGTCTAAGAGATTACACATGGGATTTTAACTTGTATCTGTTCTTCACATCCCCTGGCTTCCTCCATGCATTGGAGCTATGATTCTACTCTGGATATGTGCACTCAAGAAGATGGGGCTCTTTCTCCTCCCAGCTTTCAGTTTGGGACCACAATTTAACCCTGGAAGGGGCAAGCTGTAAGCATTTCTTGTTTCTTCTCCCCCCAGATGCATATTGCAGAAACTGTATTTTAGGCAGGTGTGACACAGAACTACATTTTCCTTCTCCTTCTCAGCCACCAATTATAGGACAAAAGCTCTATGTCAGGTGCAGCAGGCTGAGAATACTGTGGACCTCTGTCCCAGCTTGCTTATAGAGAGGATATTCCATGCCAGAAGGGGCAAGCCAAGAAGAAGCCAAAAAGATACCATCAACCCCCTATTTATAGAGTGGAGGTATCACTCCTGGAATAGCTGGATCCCAATGTCAGTTCATGTGCAGTGGGACAGGATTTCTGCCAGGGGAGAAGGTGGACCACAAGGACAAAGAACTCTAAAATTCTGCCTGAGAGGAATGACCTTATTTAGAAGAGGGAGAATGGCCTTCTTAAGGATATTATTGAAAACAAGAGAGATTTTGATGGAAAGCCAAGATTACCTTGGAGGCTTGTAACTCCATTATACAAGCACATTACAGAGCAAACAGATTTTTAATATTTAATACACCCTCTTTTACTCTTTTAAGTGTCTAATTTTACAAAATATATTATATGGTAACTCTAAGGCTAATGAGTGTTTTATTTACAGGTTTCTGTATTGTCTATTGTCATATCTTGGTATAAAGTTAGGCATTGCAGGTTCAATACATAAAAACAGAGTACAATGGGGAAACATCAATACCTCGAACTGCCCTTAGCACAAGGTTAATGCAGTCACTTGGGGAATAGAGCCAGCCATAGGTATTAGGAGGATGATAAAAGATTAGAGGTGATAGTCCTGCACAAAAGTTAACATTGAGGTCTGTGGTGAAACTTAATTCATAAAACCTAATAGCTGAAAGTCAGAACCTCTGGGCTCTATATTGAGGCCCATGAAAGTGAAATATTTCAACAGTAATTGGATAATACATTTACGATGCAATATTATATCAATAGCAAATGAAATTTTTTATGAAGATAACTCTGGCAGATTTTGTTTAAAATATCTGGTTACAATTTGTCACATATAATTTAATATTATTCCAGGAAATCCTAATCATAAACTAGATAGAATGACAAATAGTTGATTCATTGCAGATCATTTCAACTTGGCTTTAAAGAAAACTTCTATGGATATAAAAATCTTCATCGGTGCAAATATGGGTATTTAACTTTGAAGCAATTTAAATGGGATTCTTTTAATTACAGAATTTACAAGTTTGTTAACATGTTAATATTATACACTACGAATTCCCAAGAGAGGAGTTTAATATGCACCACTTCCCACTTAACAAAACAACCCCTTGTTCTTTTATTTCTTCATCCAGCCTAGAAATAAAATATCATATCAGGTACAATTAAAAATTAAATCTCATATTTCTAATTCAAAACTGGCTAAACTGCTGAAAAATCTAATTTCAAGATGTAATAAATGTATATGCACAAGAAATTATAAATTATAAGATATGGCTGTACTTGCCAAATTTATCTTGTGTAAATTATGCTTACTCCATTTGGCCAAGTACCAGTCATTACAGTAATGTTTAAATACCTGAATTATTGCAAGATGCATAAAACATATTCATATATCTCATCAAGCCTTAGGAGGAGGTATTAGGCTTTGTGATAGGGCCCCTTTTTCCTACCACAGCTACTAATTAGGACAGTGCAAATGAGCACCGGGTTATCCTGACATATAGGTAGAACATAGTGACAAGGAATTTTGGAGCAGAACATGGTTAGAAATCCAGTTAGGTTAGCAGCTGAAATCAGAAAAGGTTGTCAGTAGATAGATTTGCCAATCCCCTGGCTCCAAATTTGTTCCAAATCATTATTCAGGATGACCATGACAGCCTTGACTGCTGAGTGCTGAATTCGTTCAGTGTAGCCGCCCCTGTAACCTAATTGGCCATAGAAAGGACAAGCTTCCCTATACTTAAGCATTTTGTTTGTCCTTTTTGCTTTCAGGCATTGAATAGTCGTTTGAGGATAAATCACTATCTTGGAATGTATGTGTCCCTCAGAGTGTTGATTCAACATTGGTGGATTAGCTGAGGTTTTTTGTTCCCCCCATCTCTTTTTGTTTAGTTTTGTAAGCCTCAGGCTCTATCCTTCCTCCCTGATAATCAAATCCTATTTTCTAAGATTAAGGAGAGCTCACCTATAATATTGATCGAATTGCTCCTGACAGTGAGGCACATTTGCAAATCTATGTTGAGTAAGAAAGAAATCAGAAAACAGAACTAATATCCTTGTTTATTCTGGCTGAAAATACAAAATTGCAGCCAAACACTGTCTTTCTCATATTTTTTTAAAACACTGGAAGGAATGGCCAAACCCATGTAACTAAATGTTTTAATTGAAAGTGTAAGCTTCCCTGAAGGTCTGACCTAGATGAATTTAGTTTCAATTTCTCCTTGAAAATATAATAAAATAATTATTGTTTCCCTCACATTCATTTATATGCATTTTTACTGTACATGTGCATATTATCTATCCTGTCCTTCACTCTAAATTAAACCATAAAAATCTGACTTCATAAAAATGTCTATTCAGTCCTACCATAGATACGTAAATGGGAGAAAAAACCCATAAACTGTGATTTCTCATTTACTGGCATGTCATTGCAAAAGTACATGTTTAGAATATGCAGCCTTGTGAAATGTATTGATAGATCTCTAACAGTTTTATTGTCATATGAAGTTCACTTTGACTTCTAACATATTAAATTCTTTCAAATTGTGATATACAAATAAAATTCAAATACCTTAACTCATAAGACATCTTTTAAAGCCATTCTTTCATTCTATATTGTCATTTAGTTTCTGCGTCCCTTAATACAAATTATATGACTAAAAGCATTAACTTATTTAGAGTAGTAATGATACCAACATATATATAAATTTTTCTTTTTTTTTTCGGAGACAGAGTCTCGCTCCGTTGCCCAGGCTAGACTGCTGTGGCATTAGCCTAGCTCACAGCAACCTCAAACTCCTGGGCCTAAAAAATCCTTCTGCCTCAGCCTCCTGAGTAGCTGGGACTACAGGCATGTGCCACCATGCCCAGCTAATTTTTAACATATATTTTAGTTGTCAAGCTAATTTCTTTCTATTTTTAGTAGAGATGGGGTCTCGCTCTTGCTGAGGCTGATCTCGAACTCCTGACCTCGAGCAATCCTCCCATCTCATCCTCCCAGAGTGCTAGGATTACAAGTAATGCTATTAGTTTTAAGTGGAGCTATGCTTCTTGATTTATAAGAAGTTGTCAGTGTGTCCAATCCAATTATGTACCCAAATATCATAAAAACCAACTATTAACATCTCTAATCATCAGGGAAATGCAAATCAAAACCACAATGAGATATCACTTATATCCAGTGAGAATGGCCTTTATCAAAAAGTCCCCAAACAATAAATGTTGGCCTGGACACGGAGAGATAGGAACACTCCTACACTGCTGGTGGGACTGCAAACTAGTACAACCTCTGTGGAAAGCAATATGGAGATACCTCAAAGAGATACAAGTAGATCTACCATTTGATCCAGCAATCCCATTACTGGGCATCTACCCAAAAGAACAAAAGGCATTCTATAAAAAAGACATCTGCACTTGAATGTTTATGGCAGCACAATTCACAATTGCAAAGATGTAGAAACAACCCAAGTGCCCATCAATACATGAGTGGATTAATGAAATGTGGTATATGTATACCATGGAGTTCTATTCAGCCACAAAAAAACAATGGTGATCTAGCACCTGTCGTATACTCCTGGAAAGAGCTGGAATGCATTCTACTAAGTGAAGTATCCCAAGAATGGCAAAACAAGCACCACATGTACTCACCATCAAATTGGTATTAGCTGATCAACACTTAAGTGCACATATAGCAATAACATTCATTGGGAGGGAGGGAAAAATGGCGGCTCAGTGGTGCCCTCCTGGCTCTCTGCTCTGAGAGTGGGAGGCGAAGAACGTGGACAGCTACACACAAGTGGATCGCTTTCCCACAGGAACAGCATCGTGAATCTGCAGAGAAGCAGCGCGAGACGAGCAGCGCTGAGGAAAAAAAAAAAAAAAAGGCGAATTGGAGAATTGACAACTAAGTTCGTCCAGTGCGAGATACACAATAGGGAATAGAGCCTGGGACAGCCTGCGCCTGCTGGCTGGCTGAGGCAATGTGGTCTGACCCACAGGAGGATGACTTTTCCTCCATTGACCTCCACATCCACTCAGGAGAGGAAGTGTCTGAAGTCAGTGCGAAGTTGAGGCACAGGCTGAAGGGCAGCGGGGAGAAGAGACAAAGTCGGGGGACATACGGGCGCAAGTCCGTGCGTCAGGGAAGTGGAGGGGACGGCCGGCGGCTCGTTGAGACAGCCTGCTGGGTCCAATGCCCACTGCCCCCAATAGTCGCCTCCAGTGCTGGCTCTCCATGAGTGGGTGGCTGCCATTTTGGGGACCCATAGCCTAGAAATGCTGTGGTGCGCTGCCGAATAGGGCACCACCCCTTCTCCAGCCGAGCAGGGCAGGCCCAGGCAACGGACTCAAGTGGCGCCACTGCTACTGCCCCGTAGAGCAAGACTGCCCTTGGAGGGGAGTAAAGTGAGAAGACGCTTTCTAAACTTTCCACCCCCAGCCGCTTGCCTTTTCCCGCTGGCTGGTCAAACCCTGCCCTTGAAGGGGAGGAGTAAGGAAAGAAGCTGCTTTCCCAGCTCAGTTGCCCCATGGCTTTAGAGGAGCTTGTCTCCCCGCCCGACCACTTCTACCTCACGCCTACCGAGCTCCCCCCTTAGAGGGGCAGAGTAACTAGAGTGGCCGCTTTTGAGGGGGAGCAGCCCTGTGGCCTCCGAGGAGTTTCTCCCCGCGCCCAGCCACGTCTACCCCACACCTACCAAGCTCCGCCCTTGAAGGGGTGGAGTGGTGAGAAAGGCCCCTTTCTGGGTGGCCAAGACCATGGAAGAGCTTCTCCCCTCGCCCAGCTGTTTCTACCTCACGCTGACCAAACTCCGCCCTTGGAGGGGCACAGAAAGGAGAGAAGCGACTCTCTTGGCCGAGACCTGTGGTGGCCTGGGTCAGTGCTTCCCCCCCACCCCGCCCTGGCTACTTGTACTTCATGCCGGCCTGACTAACCCCGCCCTTGGAGGGGTGCAGTAAGAGAGAAGCCTCTTTCCATGCAGAGGCCTCTGGCAGCGCCTCTCCCCCAGTTCTGCGACTAGACTGGCTTGACTTCCTCTAAGGCAGGGCAGACCCCACCCCTGGAGGAGGGGAGAAACCAGAGAAGAGGTTTTCTGGGCTGGAACGTGCGGCGGTCTCAGACAACACTCCCTCCCCAGCCGGGCAGAGCAGGCTACACCCTTGGAGGTAAGGAGAAAGGAGAAAAGTCACTTTCTCTGTGTGACTGGGTGAATCTGTGGGACCTTGGAACTAAGCAAAAGGGGGCAGACTGTTTAATCAGACCAGTGGGTTGGTCTTGATCATCTGATAAAAACATAACACTAGTCTCGCACTTGGCGCCCGAGCCACTGACAACTCTGGGGCTTGCGGTGCAGGAAGGAAAATCTTGGCCAGAGTCCTCAGCAATTGCACCAATTGGCACCCTCCACCTGCGGTTGTCTCGCAAGTGTGGCAAAAGAGCCCTTAGTAATATATTAACAGCTCTCCCCTAGCAGCAGATGAAGCAACCACAGAAGTGTATGCTCTCAGGCTTTCAGGCACCTGATGCTCTTCTTACCCCGCCTAAAGCGGCAACAGGGTTCAAGTAACCCTTAGGAGTGACAAGTCATTTCCCAAAGAATGGGGTGCTGATATACCCCATTTGGGGGTTTGGAGCCCAAAACAAAGGTATTGGAATACCTTGATAATTGACTCCTCCACGCAAACTACAAGCAACAAAACAGAGGGTAACCCCATAGCAAACATAGTGCCTTCCTTCTCAAAGTAGCAGAGGACAGTGGAGTCACTCACACAAGAGTGATTCACCACCTGGGAGACTAAGCAAGGGGTCCAAACATACTAATCTCTTTGGCAAGAGGTGAAGACAACAGGGCAGAGAAAACTCAACAGGCTAAAACACCTCTAAGGCAATACAGGACCAGAGCATACCTCCCCAGCACTGTCAAGGAATGTCTCTTTGGGGTTATGGAGTTAAAGCCATAACCCAGCCCCAGCACTGCCCCCCCTCCCAGGTTCTTGACAAAGTAGCCTGATGAGAAAGAATCAGTGAAAGAACACTGGAAATATGAAGGATCATAGAGAAAAGTCTCCCCCAAAGGAAAATATTTGATCTCCATCAATAGATAATAACTTACATGATATGATTAAATTGACAGAGGAAGAATTCTGAATATGGATTTTAATAAAATTCAATGGAGGGACTTGGGGGAAGGGGGGGCAAGGGCATCATACGTAACCTAAACACCTGTACCCCTATAAACAACAAACAATAAAAAAAAAAAGAAAAAAAAAAGAATTAAAAAAAAAAAAACCTCAATGGAATTAAAGAGAAAATAGAAACTCAACATAAACCACAAGAATACAGGAAGCGAATGAAAAATTCTCTAAAGAAATTGAAATACTATGGAAAAACCAAAAAGAAACCTTGGAAATGAAGGAAGCTTTCAAGGAACTTCAAAACACAGTGGAAAGCCTCAAGAACAGAATGAATCATGCAAAGGAAAGAATCTCAGAACTTGAAGATAATGCCTATGTGCTAAACAAATTGAACGAAGAAAAAGAACACAGAAACAAGAGACAAGACCAAAACATACAAGAAATCTGGGATTATGTAAAGAAGCCAAATATAAGAATCATTGACATCCCTGAGAGAGAAGAAGAAAATACACAAGGGCTGGAAAACTTATTTCACAGAATACTGGAGGAAAATATGCCTGGCCTGGTCAGAAATCTAGACATCCAGATACAAGAAATGCACAGAACTCCTGGGAGACTCAATGTGAAAAGGCAATCACCATGTAACGTAGTTATTAGGCTGACCAACGTAAACACTAAAGAAGCAATCCTCCAAGCAGTGAGACGAAAGCAGCAAATAACCTACAAAGGAAAACCTATCAGATTAACTGCAGACTTCTCAACTGAAACTTTATAAACCACGAGGGACTGGGTGCCTATCCTTAATCTTCTAAAGCAGAATAATGGCCAACCTAGAATTCTCCACCTGGCAAAATTAAGCTTCATCTATGAGGGAGAAATAAAGACTTTCTCAGACAAACAAATTCTGATGGAATTTGCAGACAGTATGGATAAGGAGTTATAAAAGTACATCTTATTAAAGAAAGGATATTTGAAATGTTCAAACCAGACTCATGAGATTTGGTGGAAGGATGAGAAAACTTGGGTATGTAAAAACAAAATCCCTTAATTATCTCCCTCCAGCCACCAACTCTCTTCAACAAATCAGAGTCGAATTTTCCCTCATTCCTTAATTGAACTTAAGTTTATTTCTGTCTTTATAATTCCATTGAAACTTCTCCCACTGGTCATCTGTAACTTTATGTCACTAATTCTAATGTGTATTTTTTAGTCTTTATGTTACTTGACTTCTCAGCAGCATTTGACTCTTCGGACATCACCATTGGTCTGGACAATGATTTCCTGGTTGAGACCCCAAAAGCACAGACAACAAAAGCAAAAATAGAGAAATGTGATTGCATCAAACTAAAAGCCATAGCAAAAGAAATAAGTAACAGAGTGAAGAGACAACCCATGGGTTAGAAGGAAATATGTGCAAACCATATGGCTGATAAGGTACTAAAATCTAAAAGATAAAAAGAACTCAAACAATGCAACAGCAAAAAAACAAATAACGCAATTTAAAAAAATGAGTAAAGGACCTCAACAGATATTTCTCAAAAAAAGACAACAAATGGCCAAGAAGTATATGAAAAAAAAAAATACTGAACATCTCTAATCATGAGGGAAATGCAAATTGAAACCACAGTGATATATTGCTGCACCACTGTTAGAATAGCTATTATGAAAAGGACAAGGTTAACATGTGTTGGCAAGGATATATTAATAGAAAAAAGGGAACCGTTGCACACTTTTGGTGCAGCCATTATAGAAAACAGTGTGGAGGTTCGTCAAAAAACTGAAAATAGAACTGCCATATGAACCAGCAATCCTATTTCTGGGTATATATCCAAAGAAATTGAAATCAATTTGTCAGAATAATAACTACACTCCCATGTTTATTGCAATTTTATTCACAATAGCTAAGATATGGAATCAACCTAAGTGTCCATTGATAGATGAATAAAGAAAACATGGCATACATATACAATGGGATAATATTCAGACTTTAAAAAAAAGAAACCTTGTCATTTGTGACAACATGGATGAACGTGGAGGATATTGTGCTAAGTGAAATAAGCCAGGCACAGAAAGACAAATACCGTATGATCTCACTTATATGTGGAATCTAAAAAAGTTGAACTTATAGAGATTTTGGGTAAAATGGTAGTTAACAGAGGTTGGGAGGATTTCGAAAAGCTCTGACATATTCTTTGGGATCCAGAAGACAACATGCATGTTTAAAACTGCGCACCTGCCTAGGACACATAAAAGAGCCCTAGTGATTCATCTCTGGTTAAAACTGAGGCCCTGTATGTGTAGAAAATAAAGGTTTAGGCATAGTTGTAAACTACCTATGCATTGAATGTGTGCCCCAATACACACAAAGAATTATGCACCAGCCAGACGTGGTGGCTCACGCCTGTAATCCTAGCACTCTGGGAGGCCGAGGCGGGTGGATCGTTTGAGCTCAGGAGTTCGAAACCAGCCTGAGCAAGGGTGAGACCCCGTCTCTGCTTAAAAAAAAAAAAATAGAAAGAAATTAGCTGTACAACTAAAAATATATAGAAAAAAATTAGCCGAGCATGGTGGCGCATGCCCAGCTACTCGGGAGGCTGAGGCAGGAGGATCTCTTGAGCCCAGGAGTTTGAAGTTGCTATGAGCTAGGCTGATGCCACGGCACTCTAGCTGGGGCAACAGAGTGACACTCTGTCTCAAAAAAAAAAAAAAAAAAGAATTATGCATCCAAGGCATTTGAGGAAATCTCTAATAATTAGCTGTGCTCTAAGTCAGCTGAGAAGATACATCAGTGGCCATACACTTCACGGAATATAGAAGCTGCAGAAATTAGTCCAGAAAAGTTACTAAGCCAACAAACATCAACACTAACAACATCAACAAAACAATAAAAAAATACACCACCAACAGCAATACACCCTGAGACTAAAGATGATCTGATTTCCAGAATTGACACAATTACACTATTATTTTCACTATATTATTTAAAATTTCCAATTTTCAAAGAAAAGATTACAAGACATGCAAAGAATCATGAAAGTGTGGTCCATACATATGAAAGAAAGCAGGCAACACAATCTGCCCATGATGTCAAATTTAAAAGACAGATTCGTTAAATCAACTATTATAGATATCTTCAAAAAACTGAGGGAAAGCATGTCTAAAGTATTAAAAGACTGTATGAGAACATTTTCTCACCAAATAGAGAATATCAATAAAGACATAGAAATCATAAAAAGAAGAAAATAGAAATTCTATAATTGAAAAGAATAATAACTGAAATGAAAAATTCACTAGAGGGGTTCAACATCAGGGTCAACTTGGCAGAAGAAAGAATCATTGAAACTAAAATTAAATCAATTGAGATATACAATCTGAGGAACAAAATGTATAATGAATGCAGAAAATTGAATAGAGTCTCAGAGAAATGTAGAACAACATCAAGTGTACTAACATATGTTTAATGAGAGCCCTAAAAAGGAGAGGAAATAATGGAGAAGAAAGACTATTTGAAGAAATAATGGTTGAAAACTTCTCAAATTTGATGAAAAACATTATTTCACACATCCAGAAAGCTCAATGAATTGCAGCTAGGATAAACTAAAAAATATTGACACCCATAAACATAATATTTAAACATATTCAGGTATGACATATTCAAAGTGCTGAAAGAAAAAAGACTATGAACCAACAATTCTACTCCAGCGACTCGAGCCTTGGCGCCGGCTCCCGACATGCTCTAACAATTCTATATCCAGTAAAACTATACTTCAAAAATGAAAAATAAATGAAGACATTCTCAGATAAATAAAAGAGGAAAGAATTCATTTCTAGCAGACCTGTAAGCAAGGATGTGGGGAAATACAACACACATTCTTTCTCCTCTTGAGTTTTTAAAATTATGCTTGATGTTTGAAATAAACATTATACCACTGTCTGATGTGGCTTTAAATGTATAGAAATGTATTGAAATATTTAAGACAATTATATTATAAATGGAAGAGGGCAAGGGATATAAAGGGAGGTAAGGTTTCTACACTTTACTAAAACTGCTAAAATGATGACATAAGTAGATTGTGATGTTATAAATATATGATATATAATAATATTTGGAGCAACATCTAAGAAAACTATACAAAAAATATACTCGAAAATACAGTATTTAAGTTGGAATGGCATCTAAAATGTTCTTATAACCCGTGAGAAGGCAGAAAGAATAAAACAGAGAAGTGAAAAGCAAAAACAATAAACATAAAAATAAAATGGTAGGTTCAAGCCATAACATATCAATAACTCCTTTCAATGTAAATAGTCTAAATGTACAAATTAAGAGACAGATTGATGGAGGATTTAAAAATGACCCTGTAGAAGAACTCAACAATATCATCAAACAACAGGATCAAATTAACATTTATAGAACACCCAAATCAACAGCGACAGGATTCACATCTTTTTCTAGTACCCACATACCATATGTGTCTTGGTATGAATATCTTGGGACATGAAAAAAAAAAACTGAAAAAATTTAAAGAGTTGATATGCGGGGTATATTCTATGACCAGAAGAGAAGAAAACAAGAAATCAGTAACAGAAAGATAACAGGAAAATCTCTAAACATTTGAAAACTCAAACCACTTTAAATAATCCATGGGTCAAAAAAAAAGTCTTCAAGGAAATAAAAAAAAAATACAGAATTAAATCAAAAGAAAAATACAACATATGAAATTTTGTGACAAACAACTAAAGCAGTGCTGAGAGATTTATGGTATTAAATTGATAAGAAAGTTTCAAGTCAATAATGTGGGCTCCCACCTCAAGAACCTAGAAAAAGAAGGTCAAAATAAACCCAAAGCAAGCAGAAGGAAGGAAATAATAAAGATAAGAGCATAAACTGAAATTGGAAGGAGTAAAACAATAGAGAAAATATATTAAATGAAGAGTTTATTCTTTGAAAAAGATCATAAAATTGGCAAATCTCTAGCAAGACTGACAGAGAACAATAAAGAGAAAACACGAAATACCAATATAAGTTATAAAACATGTA
This sequence comes from Indri indri, assembly GCA_004363605.1. Taxonomy (NCBI): domain Eukaryota; kingdom Metazoa; phylum Chordata; class Mammalia; order Primates; family Indriidae; genus Indri; species Indri indri. Next base: position 90,081 of record RJWJ010001535.1, on the reverse strand, counting down.
ATGTCACTGCAGATACTGTGGACATCAAAATGACAAAAGGAAATGTTATGAATAGGTATACACACTTAAAAAGAAAACTATTTTCCAATATCATGAATATAGATGAAAAAATTCTTTACAAAATATTAGCACATAGAATTTAGCAATACATAAAAAGAATTATACGCCATGACCAAATGGAATTTACTTCATGGTTACAAGTCTGATTCAATATTTGAAAACTAATCAATTTATAACCATAAGCTAAAGAATAAAAATATCACATGACCGTATCAATTAATACAGAAAACCAATTTGAACAAAGTTAGCACTCATTCATGATAAAAGTTCTCAACAAAGTAAGATTAATGCAGAACTTCCTCAACTGGATAAAAAGAATCTACAAAATTCAACAGCTTAACATCATTCTCGATGCAGTATAAGATGAACACTTCTCTCCCAAGATCAGGAGAATGGCAAGGCTATTCATGATCACCATTCTTATTCAACATAGTGCATTAAGTTCTAGTCAGTACAATAAGGCAAAGTAAATAAATAAATAAATGGCATATTTATTGGAAAGGAAGAAATAAAATAGCTCTTATCTACAGATGACATAATTGCGTGGAAAATTCCAAGGAATCTACAAAAAAATAGCCCTCTTCCTTGAACTAATAAGTGAATTAAACCAAATCTCAGTATATAATATTAATACACAAAATCAATTATTTCTATACACTATTGATAAACATGAACATGGAAATTAAAAATACAATACTATTTACAATCACTCGAAAAAGAAAAGAAATTCTTTGATGTAAATCTAACAAAATCTATAAAAGACAGAATAAAATCTAAAAAAAAAAACTGATGAGAGAAATCAAAGATTTAAATAAAAAGAGATACATACTATTGTCATGAATTGGAAGGCTCAACATAGTATAGATTTAATTCTTCCCAAATGGAGATACGGGATTAATTGATTCCTACCAAAATCACAGGAAGATATTTTATAGATATAGATAAGCTTATTTAAAAATGTATATGGAAATTCAAAGGAACTAGAATAGCTAAAACAATTTGGAAATAGAAGATACTGTTGTTGTGATTTTTCTGTTATCTTTCTGTTACCCATTTCAAGACTAATTATACAGCTAAAGTAATGAAGAGTATGTGACATTGATAAAGGGATAGACATTTAAATAAATGGAACAGAAGACAGCACCCAGAAATAGCCTACATAAGGATCATCAACTGATTTTTGATAAAAGTGTAAGCAGTGCAATGGAGAAAGCAATTGGAAGTCCATAGGTTAAAAAAAAAAAAAAAAAAAAGAACCTCAGCCTCAATCTCATACTTTATACAAGATTTAAGTCAAAATGGATCACAGACTTAAATGTTAAACGTAAAACTATAAACCTTTAGGAAAAGAAAACACAGGAGAAAATCTTTGGGATCTAGGGCTAAACAAAATGCTCTTAGACTTGACAGCAAAAATGTGATCCATAAAAGGAAAAAAAATTGCTAAGTTGAACTTCATTAAAATTAAAATCTACTGTTCTGGGCCGGGCGCGTTGGCTCACGCCTTTTATCCTAGCATTCTGGGGGGCCGAGGTGGGTGGATCACTCAAGGTCAGGAGTTCGAGACCAGCCTGAGCAAGAGTGAGATCCCGTCTCTACTAAAAAATAGAAAGAAATGATCCAGACAACTAAAAACATATATATTAAAAAAAATTAGCTGAGCATGGTGGCGCATGCCTGTAGTCCCAGCTACTCGGGAGGCTGAGGCAGTAGGTTCGCTTGAGCCCAGGAGTTTGAGGTTGCTGTGAGCTAGGCTGACGCCATGGCACTCTAGCCCGGGCAACAGAGCGAGACTCTGTCTCAAAAAAAAAAAAAAAAAACCTACTGTTCTGTGAAGGATCATGTTGGGAGGCTCAAAAGCTAAGCTATAGACTGAGAGAAAATATTTGTAAACACATATCTGAGAAAATGTTTATACCTGGAATATATAAATAAGTCTCAAAACTCAATAAAAATACAGTCCAATTAGAAAATGGACAAAAGACAAGAAGAGATATTGTACTGAAGAGATTATACAAATGATAAATAAGCACACGAAGAGATTCAATATTATTAAATCATTAGGGAAATATAAGTTAAAAAACTACTATGAGATATCACTACACCTCTACCAACATGGCTGAACTAAAAATTGTGAAGGCACCAAATGCTGGAGAGGACTCAGAGAAAGTGGACCTGTCATATGTTTCTGGTGGAAATGTAAGAGATACAGCCACTCTGAAAAGCAGTTTGGCAGTTTCTTAAAAAACCTAAATGTGTAACTCCCATATGAACCAGCAATTGCACTCCGGGGTATTTATGCCAGAAAAATGAAGACTTATGTTCACACGAATACCTTTGGACAATGTTCATAGCGGCTTTATTAGCAATAGCAAAACTCTTAAAACAACCCAGATGCCCTTCAACAGAAATCACTGGGGCCTTATTTTGAATGAGTTCATCAGATTCCCATCATATTTATCAACATGAGAGATAGTAAGGGATCACAGAAAAGGATAAAAAGAGCAGAGAAAATAGGTGAATGGTTGCTAAGTATTAATATAAATTAAACCTGCTGCACAATTTTGCCTGGAGCCTACCTTTTTTGCAAACCTGTTGCTGATTAACCCAAAACATCAAATTAAGAATCCCCTTACCTTATGAAAAGACACTTCAAGAGTTATAATTGTGCTGCAGTAAAATATAAGTGAAACTAAAGCAATATGGTGTAACGAGGACAGAATCAGTGATTAATAACTGTTTTTCTGGTTTAATCCAATTACAGTTTCACCAGAGTTTGTTACTAACAAAGCAGTATTATCGTTGAGCACATAGTCTGTGTTAATTACAACTTTATTGGACAATGGCAACTGCCATCTAAAAAGCTTTTATAAACCTATTAATAAAAGTACATTCACAGAGGCTTTTGCTTAAGTGCTCAAAATACTCTTTAACCTTTTGACTGCTTTGTTATTGTGGGTGTGCTGACTATAAAGCATCCAATTCCTAGAACACCGAATAAAGACCCCCATTTAAAATGCTATGAGATTTCTTTTTCTACCACTTTTTATTTGTGCAAAGCAATAAATAACATGCTCTTTACCAAAGTACTAGCTGAAAAAGGAGACAGAATATCAATTAACGTTTATGTGCTGTTCACAGGATTGTAGGATTACCCCATTGGAGCTCAGAGCAGCTTTCAAGACATGTATAGTTGGGCAGACTGGTCAAAGCATGTTAGCACCACATCTAAGGTGCCACTCACAATGTAGACATCAAAGATTTTTTACAACACTTTCACAGCAAATGGAAATAAAATATCTTGAGGAATGGACACTATTTCCTAATTCACAAAAGGTAATATAGGTAATAGTGACTCTACTGTAAGAGATGATGTTTTTGGAAGTAAAACATCTGTAGATCTAAGCCTACAGAATTAAAAACATAAAAGACTATCTGTATTGTTCGGGGATTTTCAGGGCAGGTGGATAGGATGGTTAGAAATAATAGAAATTGAATTGATTTAGATTTTCTTAACAATATAGGACTTGGTTATAAAGATATGAAATATTTCAGAAATTAGTATACTGGCTTATTTTAGCTTATGTGCCTATCTCATGGACAGGCCAAGTAATGCATCTTCATTAACAAGTCATCCTAAGGCTATCAGAGTAGATCATCTACAAAAGTAGATTACTGTTACTGGAAGAAAAAGGAACAGATGGGTATATCATAATTAATAGATGCTTATCACACTAGCTTTGCAGATTGTTTTAGAAAACATATCTGTTGAATGAAGAGTTTACGATCTTCTGTGAGAATGATGCTCATTCCCTTATATAGACACTTTCATTCTTATTGTTTGACTGCACTCACATGGACAATCTCACATCCTGAAAGATCATCTTCCAGTGGATTATTTGTCATTTATTCCATACTGCAAACACCTACAGTGGTCCTGGCACTAGGATAGAGGGATTAGGCAGTACCTCATAGAGATAAGAACATGGGTTCATTGGGCTATTACATTATTCTTGTTTAACATTCCTGTCCTACTTCTTCAGGACCCTTATTAAGATGAGGTTCTCAATGCTTCTTCTCTGAGATGGGGGAAAGGACATATGATGACATATATAATTTTATAGATGGGGATAGTCTAAAAAAGTAGATGGCCTTCATACCTGATAGTGGCTTTCATTTCTCTTTAAAGTTGAAAGTGACACAAAATGTTTATTAACTGTTGACCTTGGGTAAAGTACTTCATTATAATGAGCCCAAGTTTCCTCACAGATGTATGATGTGGATAATAATAGCATAGTAGGGTTTTCTTCTTGGAAATTAAATTAAAAATGGAAATAAACCCCTTAGCATGGCATTAAATAGGCATTTGCTGTGTTGTAGTTGTAATTATCATAGTCATTACCTAGTTTCATGAGGTCATTTCCTGAGAGAGAAAACTGAGGATAGCTGAATCATGGAGATTGTTAAGGTTTGCGATCACTGAGGAAAATGGGAAATGGAATCAATTATGGATAAGTAAAAGGATAATAATGTTGATAATCCAGATAAATTTGAAATACACACACACACACACACACACACACACATACACACACAACCTCACAAACACATACATATTGACCCAGCCATCCTTGTTCTATGATTTCTCTCTAGCAGTGCTACATTGCTCAGGACTAGGAACAGAAAAAAAATATTGGATTAATCTTCCCAGATCCATCCTCCCACTATAAATTGCCAAAATTATTTATAGAGTGAAGAGAGTAAAAGAGAAAAAAGTTGTGTCATTTAGAAACAAACAAACAAACAAAAATGGTCTTTGAGTACAATGACCTCTACCAATTACTAGGTGGCTGCACTTGAAAAAGTCACTTAACAACTCTGAGTTTAGTGTCCCCATTCGTGTAATGGGAATTAAAAATTAAATTCATAATGTTGTTGCAAAAACTTAATGAGATAATGAAGTGTACCATTTATTATGTGTTTAATATACGCTATGCTCTGTGCTGATTGCCATACAAAGATTGCTTCGTCTACGTCTCAGCACAAGCCTATGAAATAAAAACTTTTCATTATTCCTGTTATACATATTAAAAAATGCATGCTCAGAGAGGTTAACAGAGCCCATAGACTTGAGCACTAAGTATACCCTTTATGATCCCTAGAATATGGTGAATGCTTTTCTTTAAGGTTCCAACAATTCAAACAGGACAAATTATTTGTGGCAAAAAATTAGATTTATAGATATTGACCGTGTCTAATTACTATTTTTATTTGATTGGAATTCTGCAGCATACTCCCATCCCCTTTTGGACATTTTTATTGAAGGATTGCTTTTAATATAAATTGGTCTACATAAAAATTGTGAAATGCAACTTAGCCATTTAAGGGCTTTAAATTCAAAGGATTTATTTTGTAGTTCACTCTTTGATATGAAATATATATATATATATATATATATATATATATATATATAATGTGGAAGGGTTTATAAAGGTTTTAGAACCGTGGAAGCTTTTAAATAGAATATTTACTTGGCTCTTTCTTGGCGTCCTACCCTTCTCTAGTGCCTTGTGCTTAAGACGTGTAGAGAACACACACTTATGTTCTTTAAACTGAAGAAGTTTTCTTGTAATTTTCCAATAATACTTGTAGCAATATCATGGGGAAAGGTTGGATTTTTAGCCTAATTTTATAAAGGAGGAAACTAAATTAAGAATGTTAATTTGCCCAAGACGACATGTCTAGTAAATGGTCAGCCCGTATTGGAATTTAAGCCATATTGCTCCAGTTTAAGCCCTCTTAACCAGAGGTCCCCAACATTGTTGACACCAGAGACCAGTTTCATGGAAGACAATTTTTCTATGCATGGGGGTGTGGGGGGGATGATTTCGGGATGATTCAAGCACATTACATTTATTGTGCAGTCAAACCTCTCTGCTAATAATAATGTGTATTTTCAGTCACTCCCCAGTGCTAGCATCACCATCTCAGCTCCACCTCAGATCATCAGGTGTTAGATTCTCATAAGGAGCGCACAACTTAAATCCCTCACATGCGCAGTTTACAGTAGGGTTCATGCTCCTATAAGAATCTAATGCTGATGTGACAGGAGGCAGAGCTTATGCGGTGATCCAAGTGATGAGGAGCAACTATAAATACAGATGAAGCTTTGCTTGCTCACCCACTGCTCACCTCCTGCTGTGCGGCCCGGTTTCTAACAGGCCACAGACTGGTACCAGTCCATGGCCCAGGGGTTGGGGATGGCATCTCTTAACCACTGACCGAATTCTCTCACAAACTGAACTTTTTAGTAAGTAGAATTCCCAGCTTTTGTTTCGTTTATGAAGACTCCAATCAGGAGAGATGCAAGTTGTATTAGAGTTCCTAAACTGAGAAGGGACAGTAAGAATTAGTCAGTTGTGCTATGTGGCTATATTAAGTGATTTTTGGTATGTGTCTACTTAAAAGTGTTGGTTACCACAAAGAACCTGTTCAAGTGCTGGAGGTAAATTTGTTTTAAAGTGCTATAATATCAAGTGCTTGATTTTCTAGCAAATGAAGATGATTTTAGAGCACTGCTTCTCATTTCTGACTACACAGTAGAATCACCTGGAGAGCTTTAAAAAAAATACAAATTTTTGGCCCAACCCCCAGAAATTCTAATTTAATATGTCTGGAATGGGGCCCAGGAAAAAAAATTGAAACTCCTAAGGTGATTCTCACATGTAACCAGGAATTAAAATCAGTGGTTTGGGGGCCTTTAGCTCATCTTGGAAGACAGTTATCTGGAACACAAATGCGCACAATCTTTTTCAGGTCAAAAATAGCTGATCAAAATTTTGATATTCAGCATCATTGGGAGGGAAATCATTGTAGTTACAGGAAAAGTATATACATTCCTTTCCATAGTCTACTGATTAAAGAAACAGTTGAAGCAAATATGGATGTTAGGGTCCAACAAAAAGTTTGCAGAAACAAATAGATTGTCACATACTGCATTATTTATTTGCTAGGCTTTACAATAAATTGAACTATTGCATCATTCTGGAACCATAGAATTCTGCATTCAAATGCCCTGAATTTATTAGTTTATTAACATACTTTTTAAATTCTTTAAGTGTAGAAAGTTGAATTAATCGTTCATGCATATTATTTTCATTGGTCCTTACAATACTCTTTGTTTTATCATTCATTTATTCTTTCTTTCCCATAACCCACTACAATTCTCCTCCAAATCTTGATAGCCAAGTAATCTAATGCATTTAAATTTGTGGCTATAACCTTTCCAAAGAAATCTCATGAAGTATGGAGGTAACATTGATCAGGGATTGGGCAGCTAGGAGGGGGTCGAAGGGGATAGGTGAATTCACACCTAATGCATGTGGTGCATGCTTTCTGGGGATGGGCACGCTTGTAGCTTTGACTCGGGTCGTGCAAAGGCAATTTATGTGACCAAAACATTTGTACCCCCATAATGTTCTGAAATTAAAAAAAAAAAGAAGTCTCATCATGACAGTTTCGGTGTGTGTTTGTTTACTGTTTGTATATTCCTTATACATACATTCTTTTGGGATTATTTCTGCCTAGTATGCTTCTGCACCTGTGCTCCTAATTTAAATCACAACTCTGAAGTGCATAGATTTTGTTTGTATCCCTGTCTCTATTTCAAACCTAGCACAGTGCTATAGTTTGGTTATATGACCCTCCGAACGTCATGTGGAAATTTGATTCCAAATGTTGGAGGTATGGCCTAGTGGGAGGTGTTTGTGTCATGGGGGCAGATCCCTCATAAATAGATTAATGCCCTCCCTGCGGGAGTGAGGGGAGGTGCCAATATGAGTGAGTTCTCACTGTATTAGTTCCCACAAGAGCTGGTTATTAAAAAAGAACCTGGCATCTCCCTCCTCGCTTCTCTCACCATGTGATTGCTGCACATGCTGGTTCCCCTTTCCCATGAGGGGAAGCAGCCTGAATCTCTCACCAGAAGCAGATGCTGGTGCCATGTATTTTGTACAGCCTGCAGAACTGCAAGCCAAATAAACCTCCTTTCTTTATAAATTACACAGCCTCAGATATTCCTTTATAGCAACACAAATGGAATAAGACATACAGTTACTTACCTTGTCAGAGACTTAATGTTCTTTATGCTGACAAACTTAGGCCTTTAATATTTTACTGAAATGTGGTACTTCAAAATGAGACAAATTCAAAGAACTTTTGTAGATACCGTCACTTCTGTGATAGTGATATTACCAAGCAATGGGCTCACTGCCAAATGCACATAGAAGCCAATACTGTAAAACCAGCTTTTGAGAAAAGAAAGAGCATTATTGTGAGTTGGCTGGCAAGGAGACAAGAGGCAACACTCAAATCTCTCTCCAAGATCTGGGGTTTGGTCAAGCTTTTATGGCCTTCCTAACTTGCCCCCGGTGATGCCAATGCAGCTGGTCTGCCAGGCTGGTTGGTGCTAACAATTAGGAAATTAAGCCCCTTTCCATTGCACAGGCAATTTTGGCTCTAGGTTACATGTAACAACTTAAGCAATGGTTAATCAGTATGAGCTGGTGCCACAGTTACAGTGACCTAATCTCTCATTATCTAACATTGTTTTAAATTGACAAAGTCTAGCAAATTTTTTGGAGACTTCCGAGGAAATGAAATAATGGGTTAATTAGTGACAATAGAAGATCCTGTGAAAATCTCATTTGAATACATCTAATTCACTCTTGCTGGAAAGCAAGATAGATGACACCTGGATATTTAATTTTTAAGCAATCCATATCAGTTAATGATGTACATCTATTTTAGCATTTATTTTGAAATCATTTTGAATTTACAGAACAGTAGCAAAAATAAAATAACCTTTTATAGGTTTACCCAACCTTTACCCAACCCTTAATAGTTGGGTAACCTTTTACCCAACTATTGCTAAGGTTCACATCTTATATTACCATGGTAATTTTATCAAAACTAAGAAATTAACTTTACTACAACACTGTAGATGAAACGAAAGACCTTATTTAGATTTCACCAGTTTTTCCATTAATGCTCTGTTTTCTCTTCTAGGATCTAATCCATAATGATATTTAGTCATGTCTACTCCAAGATGAGACAATTCCTTAGGCTTTTCTTCTTCATCATGACCCTGAAGGTTTTTGAAGACTACTAGTCAGGTATTTTGAGAAATGTCTCTAAGTTTGATGTTTTCTCATTATTATTCTGAGTCTAGGGATTTTGGGGAAGGTCACAAAGGTGGTAAGCCTTTCTCATTTCATGGTATTAGTGTGACTCTTCACTGGTAATAATAACCTTGATCAGTTGATTCAAGTTGTCTCTGCCAGGTTTCTAAAGGTACTATTTTTCTCTCTTTGTTTTAAATAAATATTTTCGTGAGATGAGATGCTTCAAGACAATGCAAAGATTCTGTTTCTTTGTAAACTTTAACCCTCCAATTTATTTATTTGTTTATTTATTTAGAGACGGAATCTCACTCTGTTGCCCTGGCTAGAGTGCTGTGGTGTCAGCCTCGCTCACAGAAACCTCAAACTCCTGGGCTCAAGCAATCCTTCTGCCTCAGCCTCCCGAGTAACTGGAACTAAGGCACCTACCATCATGCCCAGCTAATTTTTCTATTTTTAGTAGAGATGGCGGTCTTGCTCTGGCTCAGGCTGGTCTCGAACTCCTAACCTCAAGCGATCCTCCCACCTCAGCCTCCCAGAGTGCTAGGATTACAGGCATGAGCCACTGTGCCTGGCCTAACCCTCCAATTTCAGCACCCATCTTTGATCTAGCCTTTGGTCTTGTTGCTGTGGTGTTTTGATAGTGATTGCCTAATTTCCTCATTTCTATTGCATTTATAATTTGACATTCTTCTGAAAGAAATATTATATTCCCATTATTCTCCATTCATATATTTATTCAATCCTTCATCCAATGCATGACGTGATGGGTATGCAAAATATCTTGATTTAATCATTATGCAAAATATGTATGTATGGAAATATCAAACTATACCATACAAATATGTACAATTACAATGTGTCGATTAAAGAAAACAAAACAAAACAAAGCAAAAAAACCTAAATCCTTCCCTAGACCAGTGTCATGAAGCATTTTTTCCTATGTTTTTTTTTTTCTAGTAGTTTCATAGTTTTGAGTCTTACATTTAACTCTTTAATACATTTGGAGTTAATTTTTGACTATGGTAAGTGATAAGGGTCTAATTTTATTCTTCCGCGTGTGGATATCTAGTTCTCCAAACACCATTCATTGAAAAGACTGCTTTCCCTGTTGTGTGTTCTTAGCACCTTTGTCAAAAATCAGCTGACTCTAAACGTGTGGATTTATTTCTGGGATTGTGCTCCACTGGTCTATGGTCTATGTGTCTGTTTTGATGCCACTACCATGTTGATGCTGTTTTGGTTACTGTAGTTTTGTAATATACTTTGAGGTGAGGTAATATGACGTCTCCAGCTTTTTTTTTTTCTTTTCCTCCAGATTGCCTTGGTTATTCGGGGTCTTTTGTGGTTCCATATATATTTTAGGATAGCTTTTTCTATTTCTGTGAAAAATGCCATTAGCATTTTGATAGGTATTGCATTGAATCTGTAGATCACTTTGGGTATTATGGATATTTTAATAATATTGATTCTTCCATGAAATCCATGAAAAAGTATATATTTTCATTTATTTGTATCTTCTTAATTCCTTTCACATCTTTGGTTAAATGTATTCCTCGGTATTTTATTTTTTCATAACTATTGTAAATGGGATTGTTTTCTTGATTACATTTTCACATAGTTCACTATTAGTGTATAGAAATGCTACAGATTTTTGTATGTTCATTTTGTAACCTGCAACTATACTGAATTTGTTTATTAGTACTAACAGCTTTTTTAGTGGAGTATTATCATCAGCAATCAGGGACAATTTAACTTCCTCCTTTCCATTTTGAATGCTTTTTATTTCTTTCTCTTACCTAATTTCTCTGGCTAGGACTCCAGTACTGTGTTGAATAGGAGTGATAAAAGTGAACATCCTTGTCTTATTCCAGATCTTAAAGGAAAAACTTTCAACTTTTTTCCAATTCAGTATGAAGTTAGCTGTGGGTTTTTCATAAATGGCCTTTACACCTCACCCTAATTAGAATGGCTATTATCAAAAAGCTAAAAGTTAACAAGTGATGGTGAGGATGTAGATAAAAGTAAACCCTTATGCATTGTTGGTGGGAATGTAAATTAGTACAGCCATTATGGAAAACAGTATGGAGGTTCCTAACAAAATTAAAAATAAAATTATCAGATAATCCAGCAATCTCAATACTAGGCATATATCCAAAGGAAATGAAATCAGTATGTCAAAGAGATATCTTTACTCCCATGTTTATCATGGAACTATTCATAATAGCCAAGTTATGGAATCAACATATTAGTGGATACATGGATAAAGAAAATGTGGTATTTATACACAATGAAATAGTATTCGGCCATGAAAAAGTATGAAATCCTTCCATTTGTGACAAATGGATGAACCTGAAGGACCTTATGTTACATGAAATAAGCCCAGCACAGTAAGACAAATACTGCATGATCTCACTTATATGTGGAATCTAAAAAAGCTGATCACATAGAACTAGAGAGTGGAATCGTGGTTACCAGAGTCTGGGGTGGTTAGGAGGGATGGGGAATGGGGAGATGTTGGTCAAAGGATGCATAATTACAATTAGAGAAATCAATCTCAACAGATAATATTGTACAGCAAGTGACTATAGTTAATAATGATATATTGTATTCTTTAAAAATGTAGAAAGTGGATGTTATCAACTTTTAGCAAAAAAATAACTATATGAGGTAATGCATTGGTTAATTACCTAGATTTAATCCTTTGACAATGTATATGTACTTGAAAAAATCATGTTGTGTATGGTAAAAACATATAATATTACCTGTCAATTAAAAAATTAAATTAAAAAAGGAAACAAAAGAGTTTTCACAAGACAGAAAAAAAAAGTTATTTAGGTCAGCTCCTCATCCTCACTTCATATCCTTCAGTGACGTTGGAATATTATTTTGCAACAGTCCAATTTCTATTCCTCTATTCATTTTCTATTTGATTTTTCATAGTAAATCTTACTCTTCGTGGTATACAATCCTGTGGGTTTTGACAAATGCATGGAATCATGTTTCCACCACTAAAGTTCCATACAAAACAGTTCATCACACTCAAAATTCCCTCATGCTACTTCTTTATAGTCAGGCCTTACCCCAATCCCACAATCCTTGGCAAGTACTGATTTGTTTTCCATTTTATATTTTTGTCTTTTCCAAGGTGTCATATAAATGAAATCATATAGTATTGGGTTATTAACTGTGAAATGTCTGCTTTCCTTTAGTACTAAGTTTGACAGTTGATGTCTCTGACATTTCACTTTGACACTTCCCGTTTTATTTTTATTGCGAAGGTACATTCTCAGTCTTTCAAACACATGTTTTGGTTCGTGATTATGTGTCAAATTTTTTTAGAGCAATTTTTGTGAAACCATGATAAGTCAAAAATTCTTGTTATTTTCGAATATGATTTCTGTCATGGAACCAGTACAGCCATGTGAGCGACCTGAGACCAAGCTGGATAATGATGAGCTGAAAGCTGTAGTGGAAGAAAATCTATCTCAACCTATGTGTGAATTAGTAGCAAGGTTTGATGGTACTATTTCAACAATATTAGACCATTTGAAACAAATTGGCAAGGTAAAGAAGGTGGTTAGATGGGTACCACATGAATTAAATGAGCTTCAGCAGAGAAATCGTCTCAAAGCTTGCCTTTCTTTGCTGCCACAACATAAAGGCGAACCATTTCTACACAGTATTGTTATGTGTGATAAAAAAAAAAATGGATTATTTTTGACAATTGCAAGTGTTCAGCACAATGATTGGATAAAGGTGAAGTGCCAAAACACAGTCCAAAATGGAGTGTTCAGCAAAAAAGGAAAAGACGTCTGTTTAGTGGTCCAGTGCTGGTATTATGCACTACGGCTTCATGAAACCTGGACAATCAATTACAGCGGATGTCTACTGCAACCAGTTGGATGAAATGATGAGGATGCTTGTGATTAAGCAGCCAAGATTGGTCAATAGAGACAGGCCAATCCTCTTGCAAGACAATACTCGACCACATGTTGCACAAACAATGCTGCTCAAACTATAGCAGCTGGAGTTGGAAACTCTGTGTCATCCACCATATTCACCAGACCTTGCACCACCTGACTACCACTTCCTCCAGGCTTTGGACCTCTTCTTGCAAGGAAAAATATTCAATTCTAAACAAGCTATGGAAAATGCCTTTTGGGATTTCATCACCACTCACTCTCCAGGCCTCCTTGCTGCTGGCATAAACAAGCTACCATTAAGATGGTAATACTGTATTGCTTGTTTAGGTGCATACTTGGATTAATTGCGCTGCTTCTTGTTTGAGATATAATCAACTACACTTTTGATTTGAAATCGGACATTTCATATTTAATGACCTACCATTATACACACACATATATATATATCATTTATAGTCTGGCTTTTTCACTTAGCATAATACTTTTTAGATAAGTTCATGCTGTTGTATGACTCAGTAGTTCATTTCTTTTATTGCTAAGTATTATTCCTTTGTGTAACTATACCACAGTTGTTTTCACTGGCTGTTTTTATTTTTTGACAATTATGAATAAAGCTGCCATAATCATTAATATTAGGTTTTAGAGTAAATGTAACTTTTAATTTCTCTTGGGTAGATACCTAGGAGTGCAGTTACTGGGTTATATGGTAGGTATATGTTTAAATTTATAAGAAATGGCCAAGCTACTTTGAAAAGTAGTTATATTGTTTTGCCTTTCCATCAGAAAAGAATGAGGATTCCAGTTACTTTGTATTCTTGAATGATGTACACTTTGAATAGGTGAAAATGTAATCCTGCAGTTTGGATAACATTTTTAATCTGCACCTAAATTATACATGATTATGAGTACCTGGTGCAAATTACATACACACACAATTATTTTTATTATATTCAAAAATGTAAATGGATACATTGAATAAATCAACAATGGTATGATTCTGCATCCCTGAACTATCCACTTTGGAGATATATGTATGAATCAAATTCCCTCTTCACTGGAAATGATGCTAATCTAGGTGCATTTTTGGGATTCCCCCAAAATTCTTCAACTTTCAGCTTTATGTAGATAAAATGTAACAGTAAATTATTTAGGCAATTCGGAGTTGTAAAACACAATAATAAAGATTGCATAGCCATAAATATCTGTATTCTTTAAGTTTTTGTAGGTGGTGGATCATTTACTTGGGAAAATGTGATTAATTTTGGTTAGACAAATTCTAAAAGGGAAAGCATAAGAAAGATACCATTTTCTTTAATGGGTAGTCACTACAGTGTACATATTTTCCATTTAACCTAGATATATATAATCAATTATAATGGAAGGCACAAGTGAATATTAAATTAAGTAATAGTACTTTCCTTTAGGAAAAGGTAATCAAGTGATTTTATCTGTAGTGTTAATGCACCTATTACTAGGAAAATAGATTGATACAGTCTTACAAACGAAATGTCATTTCCTCATTCCACCTTCAAATGTTTTACTGAACAGTTTACACTTAACATATACAATTACATGGAACTTAATAATATGGAAATTGAAACATCTAAGACAGTGTGTTGGAATTATATAGAGCTGTAAAATTGCATGAAATCCTCTGCTATCTATATTTTCATTCTTTATCTTGGTAATAAAATAGACGCTTTGTTTAGATTTGTTTCTACAACAAAATAAATATTGTATTAAAAATTATATAATGTCTGTGATTTGTGTTCTGAAACAATATATGAATCAATATTTATCCTTCATGAAATTGAGATTTTTCTTAGCAATTTGTGTTGATTTTTGGTGGTTCATTAATAATTTTATATAAACAAAAATACTTTAGACCCATAATAGTTCAATTATATGGGGCTGAAATACACAATGAAAATCGATAGTCCCTATGAGTACTTCAGTTTCTATGAAGCTTGACACTGAACTGTCTCCTGCTGAGTTTCTATATCAGATTTTCTCTAGGGATTTTTTTTCTAGCATAAAGGGATACAAAATTATTTCAAACGGAATGTAAAATATACATAATTCTTTAAAAATGAAGTCACATTGACAATTTATTAAATGTGAATAGAAATAAAGCTACCTATATTTTTTTAAAAGAGAAAATAGTCGAGGTTATATTTTTAATTCTACTGAAAATTACCACATCAATTTTTGATTATGCTAAGATCTAGGTAAATAAAATAGAATTTTATTCTCAATCACGAACTAGAACAAGGGTATTCAATATGGGATATACTACATATTTTATATAAAATATTGATCTATATACAAATCTATATTTCACTCAGCATATAGTCTATATACTTATATGTACAGTTTACCACAATACATCTTGGGTATGTGTATGCTTCTCTTCATATTGATTTAAAAATATATAAGAACATACTTGTAATTCATACTTAAATTTTTGCTCAGAACTTTCACCTATTCTAAATGTAGTATAAAAAATAAATCCTAAAGAAATACAAGGCAGAATAATAAGCTCTTACTTTAATAGACTGATAGACTGTCAAAGCAGAAGGAGATTTTATTTTATTTTTAATATTTTTATAGAAATAAAACATTGTAATCAGGCTGTTTCACAATCCTTAAAGAAAACATTCAAAATTTAAGAAATTATGATCCTTTAATGATTTTCATATTAATCAACACAAAACATAGTGTTTTTGGGGGGATTGTTATAGAAGTCAGAGTCGGGATCATAGTAAAATAGATTAGTTATTTTTTCTTGTTCTTTGGCAGAAAATGGAAGGTCAGGTCAAGGTGATATAATTCAGAGTAAGATCAACTAACACAAGAGAAAGATTACTCAGAGAAGAAATAAGTTATTAATATGTTAATAGTGTCTATGATAAGACAAGTTAGTGTAATATTTCTTATACCCTCCCAATTTTTAAATTTATAATGACACTCGCAGTGGCAATGTTTATAACAACAAAATTCAGGGAAGGGCAAATGTCCATTGACAGAAGAATGCATGAATTGTGATTTATCATTATGATAGAATAATATACAACAATACAAATGAATTAGCTATACTTAGAGACATTGATGTGGATGATTTTCACAAACACGTTGAGTGAAAAAGTTGTAGAAATTACATACTATATTTTTCTATTTATGAAAAGTTCAAAAACATGCAATTTTGAATAGTATATTATTTTCTGATATGGAGCAGCAGGGTCAAACTACAAACAATATCAAAATTTAGTGTTTATGTCTTACCTGGAGAGAGGGGGATGGGATTAGAGAGTATATATTGTTGCTTATAAGGTATTGACCATACTCTGTTTCTTAACTTGGCTTGTGGGTACATAGTTGTACTAATTAAGGTAAAGGCTAAGCTTTTGTACTATAACTTTGATGAATTAGAAGTTAATTTATCTTTCACATAATAGCTTAAAGGCAGGCAGGGCAACTCTGACAGCCTCTATACAATCATGGCCTTCATAGTTTCTGAAGAGAATTCAGCAGACATTTTATCCTAGTTATCCTATGTACAATTTTTTTCCCAATGTCTTCTTTGAATATTTTTCTCTCTTTAGTTTTCAGCAGTTTAACTATGATATATGTACATGTGTGTATCTACATTTACCCTGTTTGGGGGTTCACTAAGCATCTTCGATAACCAATTTTGTGTTTTGCATTAAATTTGACAGGCTTTTAGTCATTATTCCTTTACATACTTGTTCTGCAACAATCTCATTCTTTTCTCCTTCACTGACTCTAATTACATCTGTGGTAGACTATTTGATATCATCAGACAAGTCATTGTGACTCTATTTATTTTTCCCCTTTAATTGCTCTCTGTCCTTCATACTGAATAATTTCTGTTAATATGTCTTGGAGTCCACTGACTCATCCTTGTGCTATCTCCAGTATTCTATTAAGCCAACCAGTGTCATTTTCATTTCGCGTATTGTACTATTCAGTTCTCATGTTTCCATGTAAGATTTTAATGAGTTTTCTATTTCTCTGATGAAGTTCTCTGTCTACTAATAGATAAAGACTATGTATTTCTTACAATAAACTGTGCTAGGGAAACTCTATATCCATATGCAAAAGAATGAAAATAGACCCTTATCTCTTGAAGTCTGCAAAACCCAAGTCAAAATGGATGAAATACTTAAATCCAAGACCTGAAACTATGAAACTACTAAAACAAAGCTTTGGGGAAATGCTTCAGGACATTGGTGTGGGCAATGGTTTCTTGAATAATACCCCCAAAGCATAGGCAACCAAAGTAAAATTGGGCAAATGGGATCACATCAAGCTACAAAGCTTCTGCACAGCAAAGGAAACAATCAAGAAAGTAAAGAGACAACCCACAGAATGGGAGAAAATATTTGAAAATTGTCCATAAGATAAGAGATTAATTGCTAGAGTATATAAGGAATCCCAACAACTCAATAGGAAAAAAATCAAATAAACTGATTTAAAAATGGACAAATGATCTGAATAGACATTTCTCAAAAGAAGACATACAAATGGCCAATATGTGTATGAAAGATGCTCAACATCATTAGTCATCAGAGAAATTCAAATCAAAACCACAATAAGATATCTTACCCCAGTTAAAATAGCTTTTATGAAAAAGACAGGCAGTAATGAATGCTGATAGGGATGTGGAGAAAGGGAAACCCTTGTACACTGTTGGTGGGAATGCAAATTAGTGTAACCACTGTGGAGGATAGTATGGAGGTTCCTCAAAAAACTAAAAATAGAAGTACCATATGACCCAGCAATCCCACTGCTAAGTATATACCTAAAAGAAAGGAAACCAGTATATTGAAAAGATATCTGCATTTCCATGTTTATTGCAGCACTAGTCACAATAGCCAAGATTTGAAGTCAACCTAAGTGTCCATCAATGGAAGAATGGATAAAAAAATTATGATACTTATATACAATGAAGTATTATATAGCCATAAAAAATGAAATCCTGTCATTTGCAACAACATGGATGGAATTGGAGAACATTATTTTAAGTGAAATAAGCCAAACACAGAAAGACAAATCTCATATATTCTCACTCATATGTTGGAGCTAAATATTAAAATGATTGATCTTATGGAGACAGAGAGTACAACTATGGTTATCAGAGACAAGGAAGGGTAGCAGGGAGGGGAGTATAAAGTGGGGATGGTTAATGGGTGCAAAATATAGTTAGATAGTTAAATAGAATGGAAAATATTTTATAGCACAACAAAGTGACTATAGTCAACAATAAGTTATGGTATACTTTAAAATAACTAAAAGAGTGGAATTGGAATGTTCCTAAAGCAAAGAAATGATGAAAACTTGAGATGATGGTTTTGATTACCCTGATTAATATACATAGTATGCCTATAAAAATATATGTGCATATATATTATATATGTACCCATAATAAAGAAAAATAAATAAAATACTATATTTCTTTAATTATTTAAGTATATTCAAGTACCAAATCTGACCCATATTGGACTCAGTTTCTATTAACAGGTTTGCATTGTTGTTTCCTTGAGTATGAATCTTTACTGGTCTCTTTGTATATAGAGAGATTTTAAATGAATATTGGACAATGTGTATACTGCATTATATAGATTTTAGATTTTGTTATCTTCTTAAAAGAGTTTATTCATGTTTTAGCTGGTAAGTAATTTCATTAATAGATGATTACCTTGAACTTGTACTGGCTTGGTTTTATATTTTCTTGGTGTCAATTTGTAGCAATCCCAAGATGTTTCCCAAGGTATTACAACTTGAAAAGACTCAACTTCAAAACTCCATTTCTTTTGTGAATCTTTTGAGATCCTGGTTTTAGTCTTTTTATGTTTATTTTTCAAATTAAATATTACTCTAGAGTATGGTCCTTATTCTCCAGTTTGGCAGGTAGTAATAAATCTCTAGGACTGTTCTTTCTCTAGCAGGGTTTGACCTCTAGTAAACTTGTTCTACTCTGAACTCCGTAGTAGCTGCTATCCAGTGTGCCTCAGCTGGTCTCACCATGATCTTGAGCAGCTCAGCCTTCAGGTATAAAATATCAGGTAACTCTACACAAACTTCTAGTGCTACCTCTCTGCATAGCTCACACCTCTGATGCCTTGCCTCACAGATTCTAAGCCAATTTATTAATAGATGCCCATAAACCTGATGTCTCTCATCTTACCCGAGAACAATTACTGTGTTCTGCTTAGACTCCTTCTCTCTGCAACAATTCCAGAAAATTATTTTCAAGAGAAAGGTGAGCACTTGTGGGGGCTCAATTTCTGACTTCTTTTTTCAGGGATTGCAGTAATATACTGCCTACTATCCACTGCTTGAAAACAGTTGCCTCATATATTTTCTGCAGTATTATAGTTGTTTACAGTGGGAGAGCTAATCCAGTACCAAGTACTCCATTTTGATTACAGATGTATTTCTGAATTTGTAAAGAAGAGTGTTTCCAAAACTTTATTTTTAAACCGTGAATATTTCTATAACAAAAATTTAGTCACAATTCCAATATGTAAGACATATGTCCAATTGCTAAGGTTGAATCAGTAGTGTGGAAGACCTAAGGCCCCACATTTTCATCTTGAAGCAAATTCTCTATAGCTGTCCTAAGGCAGCTTTCCCCGAACCTATAGGCCTAAACAAAACAGTCTGAAATGCACTGATCCACATCATTTTACTCACTTGGAGTAAACACATCCAGAGAAGGAAAGTAACTATTTACACAAGATTAAACAGAAAACATCACAAGCTCAAATCACAAACGAAATGTGAGATTTGGCTTAAATTTTAAATAAAAAGTATAATTTGGTTAATAAGTCACCATAGGATGAAGAGCATCAAGGAGAGCACGGATTGATCAATCGACTTTCTTAAAACCAATCATATACAATGTAGTGCAGTAACTGGTAATTTAGAAATAACTTTTCACTAAATTTAAATTTACTTTGGTAAGTGCAGTGGCTTTGTCTGAAGACATTGCTTTAACTTTGAAATTATTCAGTGTTGTGGTTCTTTTTATCAGATATGCATCCTATCCTCTTTAAGTAGGCAAATGATTAATTGTTCAAGCAATTCAGTCAAATTCATCTTCATCACCTTCAACAAACAAACTTATTTTCATTAAGCATGTGACTTAAAGGAAGGGAGTCAGAAAGGACAGGAACAGAAAGAAGATTTATCACCACTTGGAAAAGGTGATATGATTGTTTTCATTTGTACAGCAATACTGATATATAGAACAGTCTAATTTTGCACCTTAGGAAGAAAGAACTGTGTAGTTCCAAGAATGAATTAGAGCAGGCCAATACTGCAGAAAACAGTTGGAAGTTGTTTCTGAAATCAAGGAGAGATAAGAGGATTTCTTGAGACCTAGTCTCAGTGGTCTCATTGATGAAGTTGGTAGAATCAAGAAATACTAAAACATAATCCAGCGGATTTAGGCACCACATTTTCTAATACCATAGTTAGATATGGCCCTAAAGAAAATGATAAATTACTGCATTTTAGTAGGATAGACAGTAGGCATACTTATCTGAATATTAAGTATTTTCTGATAATGGATAATATATTTCGACTAGTGTTTTACAGAAATGTCACCAAAATTTACTTTATTGCACTCACTTTGATAAAGATTATTCTCCTTTTATGAGATGGTAATACATTAAGATGATGTTTTCTGCCAAAGGAGCAAACAATGAGGACAATTAAGTCTTGACTAGGAGAATATTATAGTAGAAAGTTCTTTGCTCCATGATGGAAAGAAATACTTATATATCTATAGTTTTAGTGAATCAGGCTAACTGACCAAACTGTCTGTTTTCATTATTAATATTATGTTAGTTTTCACAACTTAAGTCTAAATTCTAAAAGTGCCACTAATTATTTTTAGTTTAAATAATAAAATCAGCAGTGATGTTTATTAAAATTACTTCCCCAAGCTGCTTCTCAAATATTTGCTCATGTGATGCAGTATTTTATTAAGGGTACTTGCCTTACTGACTTAAAAAAGAAATAGAGCAGGAAAAATGACTGAATAAATCCTAACATGTATATCTTCTTGAAATTCAACTTATAATCAAATGGATACATGTGTGTGTATTTCTATAAACAGAAAGCAAAAAAAAAAAAAAAAAAAAGACTACGACCAATAAGTTCTAGAAAGCTAGTATTATAAACTTCTCTTTCTGATAATAGAGTTTAACTAGATAACTGGACTTACTCTGCCACTGAAAATAACTAAAAATGTCAGACAAAGAAAGTTTGATCAATCTTCTCAAACACATCAATAACCTGTCAACACAATAGAAAATTATCAGGCCACATTTACCAGGAGGTTGGAAATAAAGTGGTAAGCAAAGCACTGAAGCCACTTCTGCCCTGAGGACATTTGCCTAAAATAGAGACTGAATTTTGGATTTTATGCTCTTATGGGCCAATAAGGATGTTAGGCAAAGCCCATATCCCACCTGAGGTTTGAAATTTAATGGCAAATCTTTCTCCATGTGGCTGGGACTTCAAAGGACTATATCCTAAGTATAAATATGAACCTGAATTAAAACCAAATACCTCTACCTTCGCCCCTAGAGGACAGCAAACAAAATACCCTTGTTTTCAAGCAGAGTAGGGTAGGAAAAAACTTCCGAGTAAATGTAACTAAAAGTTTACCACTCACATGCTCTTACAACAGATCACCTGCATGCACAAAATCTTTAAAACATACATTAACTTTAAATGGTTCTAGCTCTGTAGCAGCTTCAGGAACAAATAAAAATATTCTATAGAGAAATACAGCTTCATCCCAGGCCTCATTGATTCTCTACAAGTAATTTTCCAAGAAAAATATGAAATTTAGAATTAAATAAAAATAAATAATCACTAAGGAAACCAATGAATATTAATGAAAAACGTCAAAACAATATAGGATATATAAGACTCTTAAAGGCATCATATATTAGAATCATCAGACACAATATTTAAAATAAACATGTTTAACACATTTAAAGAAATAAAAAATGTTGAAAATATCTTCAGTAATAGAAAATGTTTTTAAAAATATCTAGGAGATGAACAAAATCAAACTTTCCAAAAGAAAAATGTATAATATTTGAAATTTACAACAAAATGGAGGAGATGTGTACCTGCATGGTACTAGGCACGCTCACCAACATGCAGGAAGTTGACTATTGTCTATGAAAGCCATGTTGCATGAGGTGATGGTGTTTTCCTCTCTTGGAAATTTGGCTACAGATGAATAATAGCAGAAGTAATTGAGGAAATTATTTAAAATAACAAAAACAAAAGGAAATGACAACACACAGTCTAAACATTCCAAAAAGCAACAAGTCCAGATGGTTTTATAAGTTTAAATGAAATACCCTGTATAAGGTTTTAAGCAAAATGATAGAATCAGAAGCTAATGAATAGGTAATGAATCCTCATAACAACAAAAATGTCATCACACCGTACATATTTCATATTAATGAAATGAAGCATCACTTACGTTGTTGCTGCGCAGCTTTCAATGATACAGCAATCACATATGCCATTCAGATCTTGTTTTGGTAATTGCTATATGTAATAAAAATATGGAATGCAATACTTTATTTGAAGTGATAGTGATTCTGAAGATTTCATTAAGAAATCTTGTCTCTGTTAGTTCTGAAGACAACAATAATGCCACTTATATATCATTTATATGAGGGTTATCTCCCATCCTCATTAAATATGTCAGTACTGTAGAGTTTGCAACTCAAAACATGGTTCTAGTACTGACAGGAACAACTAAACCAATTTTCAATTTACCAGAAAGAGTTCAAATATTATTTCCATGTCATAAGCATCATGAGAAATTTATAAACACTCGCCAGCCTTATAAGGCACAAATGTCATGGAATTAGAGATAATTATTTAGTCCTGTTTCACATTCTTTTCTAAAATGGAATCAACAACATCTTTTTTTTCTGTTACCTTTAAAGTCCCATCTAGTGAGTGGCATTTGTCAACTGCAACAACTAATAGTCTCATTTTCTCAGTGATTCCTTTTTCCTATAAAAGACTATTAGATGCCAAATTGAGATTTATGTGTTTTTTCTTTCAATTGATGTTATAAATACTTGTATACAGTTGCAATTTGGTGGATACTTTTTGTCTTTACCCAAGGTTTAAAATATGAATCTGAGACTACCACTTTGAGCCAAGATGGAATAACAAGGATTGGATTTACTCTTGTACTTGAAACAACTAAAAAGCAGAAAAAATATAGAAAACAACAGTTTTCAAGACATTGGACTTCAGACAACAAAGGACTATGATATTTGAGTAAAGGGAAGTAAACAAGGTGAGCCCTATGATTGTTCCATCTTACTGTATTAAAGGAGTTTTCAGGCTTGAAGTTTTCAGGCACAGAGCCTAGATAGAGCATAGTAGGCTTCCTGAGTCAAAGAGACATAATTGAGGGTCTGAGAAGACCAAGACAGCTGGAGTTTGAGAAAGAGAATTCCAAACAGGAAAGACATACACAAACATAAAACTGTAGACACAGACAGACATTCTGACCAGTGTTTGCATATGATGAAACAATAACAGGCTGGTGAAAGAAGCATAGAAAGGATTAGAGGGAAAGGATTCACAGCTTACAGAGTGCCAGAAATAATAACTGTTCCAACTAGTCAGACTGAAAATTTGATAATTGATAAGGAATTGGATAGAACACTCAGAAGAAGGATCTTTTCTCAACAGTGGGAAATAATTTGCCCCAGGCTAAAGGCTGCACTGGTCCTGACTAACAAACATTAAAAGTAAGAACAAAAAAGGATCAAACTATTTCCAAGTAACTTACCTATGAATCAGAACAAAGCTCAGGGCAACGAAAGGAATATTAAATTACCTAGCACCCTAAAATGCAAATTTTACAATGTCTAGCATCTAACAAAACAAAAATTATCAAGCATGCAAAGGGGAAAATATAAACATTATGAGGATAAAAATGAATCAATCTAGATTACATATAGATTTAGATTTGACACACAAAAACATTAAAACAATTATAATAATGGAATTTGAGATGTTCAAAATGTTAAGTAAATGTTAAATAAAAATCTAGAACTTGTAAAAAAAGGCTCAAATCAAACTCTACGACATGAAAGCAACAATGTCTGAGATGAAAATTACATTAGAAACCTCTAAGGGAAGATTACATATTGCAAACAAAAGGATATGTGAACATGAAGACACTAATAGAAACTATTCAAAATAAAATAATGAGAGACAGAAACACTTTTAAAAATTTAAAAAAGTTTCAGTGAGCCATGGGAAACTTTAAGAAAATTACAAATTACTTCACAAAATTAAAGAGAAAAAATACTTCCCAACTCATTTTATATAGTAAACATTATGCTGTTATCAAAACCAAAGGTCTTAGAAGAAAATAAAACTAGGGACCAATATTCTCCATGAGCATAGATGTAAAAATTATGCACTAAATTTTATCTAATCAGATTCAACAATACATACAAAGGATAATAAATCATGATCATAAGGAGTTTATTTCAGGAATGTAAGTTTTGTTTACCATTTAAAATCAAGTTATTTAATTCACCATATGAACAAACTAAGAATGAAAAGTCATATGGACAGCTCTATAGACATTAAAAATGCATTTGACAAAACCAACATCTATTCCTGATTAAAAACTCTCAGCAAACTAGGAATATAAGGAAACCTGATAAAGGGCATCTAAGAAAAAAATTTTTGCACCTAACATATATCACACATAATGATGAAAAACTTAATGGTTTTCCCTTAACATCAGAAATAAGACAAAGACATCAGATCTCAATACCTATATTTAACATTGTACTAGAAGGTCTAGTTAATGCTATAAGGCAAGAAAAAGAAATAAAAAGTATCTAGATTTGAAAGGAAGAAGGCAATCTTTATTTGGAAATAACAAAATTATGTATTTAGAAAATATGATCCCATTTCTCCAAAGTTACAGTAATTATTCAGTGAATTACTAAGTGTAAGATATAAGACCAATATATGAAAATAAATTGTATTTCTTTCTACTACCTATAAGCCATTAGAAATTGAAATATTTTGTATCATGATGAAAGCATAAAAACATGAAATCTTAGAGAAAAATCTGACAAAAGATGTGTAAGACCTCTACACTGAAAACTACAAAAATTGTTGAAAAAACATTAAATTTTCTAAATAAATGGATAGATATACTATGTTCATTGGGCAGAGGACTCAATATTGTTAACATGGTATTTCTCCCCAATTTGATCTATAGATCTGCATTACTTTAGTATTTTTTTGTAGAAACTGACATGGATCTATTTGTATGTATGCTAACATCACACTATCATTCTAACTACAACTTAAAATAAGTCTTGAAATCTGGCAGTACTAGTCTTCCAATTATAGTCTTCATTTTCAAAGCTGTTTTGGCTATTCTAGATCTTTTGCATCCTATAGTCTGCGACCAAGTGTGATTCAACCCAGGGATGCAAGGTTGCTCTAACATCTGAAATTAATTGGTATACAATAGCAATATAATAAGTGATTTTTAAAACCACATCATTTCAGTAGACACAGAGAAATAATTTGCAAATTCAAAACCTCTTCATGATAAAAACACTCAACAAACTAAGAATAGAATGGGCCTCCCTCAATCTGATATAGGACATCTATGAAAAACTCACAGCTAACATTATACTCAATGGTAAGTGACTGAAATCTTTCTCCCTAAGATCATAAGTAAGACAAAGATGTTTACCCTAACTATTTCTATTTAATATTGACTTAGAAGTTCTAACCAAGGCAATTAGGCAAGAAAATGAAAATAAAGACACCCAGGTTTAAAAGATAGACACAAAACTACCTTTGTTTGCATGTGACATGATCATGTACATAGAAAATTCTAAAGAATCCACTAAAAGTCTACTAAAACTAAAAATGTGATCAGGGAA
This sequence comes from Indri indri, assembly GCA_004363605.1. Classification (NCBI taxonomy): domain Eukaryota; kingdom Metazoa; phylum Chordata; class Mammalia; order Primates; family Indriidae; genus Indri; species Indri indri. Next base: position 63,906 of record RJWJ010001535.1, on the reverse strand, counting down.
AATACAGAATACAATGTACAAAAATCAGTGTCTTAAAAAGAGCTACAAGTAGAACTACCATTTGATCCAGAAATCCTATTACTGGGCATCTACCCAAAAGAACAAAAGACGTTCTATAAAGAAGACATCTGCACTCGAATGTTTATAGCAGCACATTTCACAATTGCAAAGATGTGGAAACAACCCAAGTGCCCATCAATACATGAGTGGATTAATAAAATGTGGTATATGTATTCCATGGAGTTCTACTCAGCCACAAAAAACAATGGTGATCCAGCACCTCTTGTATTATCCTGGATAGAGCTGGAACCCATTCTACTAAGTGAAGTATCCCAAGAATGGAAAAACAAGCACCACATGTACTCACCATCAAATTGGTATTAACCGATCAACACTTAAGTGCACATATAGTAGTAACATTCATCTGGTGTTGGCCAAATGGGAAGTCGGAGGAGGGAATGAGTATATTCACACCTAATGGGTGCAGTGTGCACTGTCTGGGGGATGGGCACACTTGAATCTCTGACATGGGAGGGGCAAAGGCAATATATGTAACCTAAAGATTTATATCCCCGTAATATGCTGAAATTAAAAAATAATTAAAATAATTCAAATTTAAAAAAAAAGATTCAGTGAAATCCCTACCAAACTCTAAGATCAGGTTTTTTTTTAGAAACTGTCAAGCTGATCCTAAAATTTTATATACATTCAATAGATTTCAAACAGCCAAACAGTCTTGAAAAAAACTAAGAGGAATTACACTTTTTGATTTTAAAACCTACTACCTATCTTCAGTAACAAAGACAGTGTGAGACTGGCATAAGGATAGACATATAGATCAATAGAATGGATCTGAAAGTTTAAAAATAAATCTTCACATTTATGGACAACTGATTTCTTGACAAAGTTTCCAAAACAATTCAATGGGGGAAAATAGTGTTTTCAACAAATGATTTTGAGACAACTACTTGCAAAAGAATGAAATTTAACCTCTACCTCTCACCACATACAAAAAAATTATTCAAAATGGATCAAGAACCCAATTGTCAAAATCAAACCTTTAAAACTCTTAGGAGAAAACATATGCATAAATCTTCATGCATTTGGAATACATAATGGTTTTTAATATATGACATCAAAAGATCAAGCAACACTATTTAAATTTTTTGTGCTTCAAAGAACATCATGAGGAAAGTGAAAGGACAACCCCTGGACTGGTAGAAAATTTTGCAAATAATATATTTGTCATTGGGCTTGTGTATTGAATATATAAAAAATATTGCTATTAAATATTAAAAAGACAAATAACCCAGTTAAAAATGGTCAAAGGATCCAAATACAGATTTCTCTAAAGCAAGTATACAAAGATATTCAACATCATTAGCCATTAAGGCAATGCAAATCAAATCATGATGAAATTCCACCTAAAAATCACTGGAACAGTTGCTTAGCTTCATTAATCATCAGGGAAATGTAAAATAACATTGAGATATCACTACATGTACCCGAATTACTAAAATTAAAGGCATTAGTCATAGTGGCAATATATGAGAGTAAATTAGTACAGATACTTTGGTAAACTGGAAGTTTCTACTAAATTTATTCCTATGCATATCCTATGAATCATAAATCCCAACTTTGTGTATCTACCAGAAGGAATGCATGCATAGTTACACCAAAGTTTTCAAAGCTGCATTATTTATAATATCCCCAGTTGGAAATAACCCAGTGGTCCACAGACAGCAGACTAAATAAATTTCTGCATATTCCAGCAATGAAAGTGAATGAATTACAGCTAAAGGCAAAAAGAAAAATATATTTTACAAATGATACCAAATGTAAAATAAGATAATTTAAATCTATATAAAGTGTTAAAAGAAGCACAATAAATCTATGGTGTTTAAGTTAGGATAACTGTAACCTTTGGAGTAGAGTTTTCTGGTAGCAAAGAGGGATGAAAGAGGTGCTTCTGGATTGTAGGTAATGTTCTATTTATTGGGATAAGTAGAGTTACATGATTATGTTTATTCATGCTAATGTGTTGAGATGTATATTTTTCTGTATGTTTACTGTATTTCAGTTAAAAAGTTTGTAAGACAAAAATGAATCTAAGTGGATTCCTTAACAGATTACACATAGACTAAAAGAAAATTAGTTAACTGGAATATAGATTAGAAGAAAATATTTGGAATGTATACAAAGAGACAAGATGGAAACAGAGGTCTTAAGCTACTTGCAGGCTACAGTTAGAAGCTCTAACATTAATTCTAGAAGAATAAGCAAGATAAATACACTGAGGCAACATATAAAGTGATAATGACTAAGAATTTTTCAGAATTTGTGAAAGACACCATCCCATAGATTCAAGAAGTTCAAATAATCATGAATAGGATATATAACAAGAAATACACTCCTAGAAGCATTATAATGATGCTCAAGAACAGTAAGAATTGAAAAAAATGATTTTAAAATCTCTAAAAATAACAAGAGGGGGAGGGAAGAGCAGCCACTAGCATTCAGAAGATGCCCCGACACTCACAGATATGCCATGCTATTTTCCTGTCAGACATAAAAAAAGTCACATAATACCAACCTCGGACAAAGTTATCCTGAGACCATGATAACTGAGACAAAATAAGTCTATTTCATAATTTTGTCTAAGTACAAGGTCATTGTGCAATCCACAAAATAATAAACATGCCCTCTCTTGGCCAACATCAAAGAAGACTGTGAGTTCTTTACCAATTATAATGTTAACCTTCTTCTAGTATTCCCTCCTTATAGATAAGATCTATTGAGATATCCAATCACAGAAATGTCCTCCCCCACATTCCAACAGCATCCAATCTAGAATGAACCTTAGATATTCCCCCAAATCACCCAATGAAATCCCAAGTCTCCAAATGGGATTTTTTTTAACACTGTCTTACTCAGATACTCAAAGATTCCCCATGATGTGTGATCTCCCTCACTGTAATAATTAATAGAACAAATTGTTCAACTGCAGATGTGTTTCTGGTTGTCTTTGGCCTGATAGCATTGAGAACAAATAGAATATTATCAAAGAAGCAAGGGTTTTACTGAAAGCTGACTTCCCACTATTAATAATGGATGCTTGAAAACAATAGAATACCATCTTCAAATTATTGAAAGAAAATCAACTTACCAATAATTCTATGGCCAGCAAAAATACATTTTAACAACAAAGGTGAAATGAACACATTTCAAAAATAAAAAAACAGAGTTGCATTAAAGACATTCTAAAGGAAAGTAAACGCAGATGGAAGTTCTGAGAAATAAAGAATGAAAAGCAGAGAAAAGATGTTGTAAGTGTAATTTTGTGAGATTTTCTAAACAAAGATTGACATAAATAATAGTAAATTTTTTGGTGTTGAAAAGAAAAGATGAGAAATAAAGAATAAGATAAATAACTTATAAACTAGGAGATTGTTTTGGTGGAGTTTAAGTTATATTAAGTTTTTTATATTTTCTAGGGGGAGAATAAAAATATGTTATAACTTTAGATTTTGATAAATTAAGTAGGTGTGAATGATTATTATCAGGTACAAGGCTTTTTATTGGTTGATGTAAAATTTCTGAAATAAGATTATCATGATGATCATACATTATTATACTCAAATCTACTAAATTGAATACTCTGAATTGTTAAAATAATGATTTTACGATAATATTCTTTATAAAAATAAAATAACATCATGTTGTAAATGATAAATATATACAAATTCTATTTGTCAATATAATTAATTAATTGATTAAAATATATAAAATATAACCTAGATTAAAAAAACAATTTCATGTTTTAGAAACAAACTACTCCATCTAACTCAAGGAAAACTGGAAAATCTATGTAGATCTATAAAAGGTAAAGTCACTGAATTAGTTATCAAAAAACTTTCCACAAAGAAAAGCCTTGAAGCAAACAGCTTCACTGCTGAATTCTACCAAAATCTTAAAGAAAAATTACTACTAAACTATCACAAAATATTTTGAAGGAAGTTAAAATATTTCATCTCACAATATATTTCTTTGAACATATTTTGAGATGGCTCTTCAGAACAAGCAAACAGAAGTAGCCCTGCAAAATTGTCCTTTGTTAGGGAGATTTAAATCTATAGGGAATGTGCATTGATTTAGCCAGGTTTTCTCTGAGGCTTTCCTTTGTCTAGATCTGGGAAAGATTAAGACAGTCTGACACCTTTATTTATTTATTTAATTACAGAAAACACAGACAATGGAGGGAGATGAGCCAAAAAAAAGAGAAATTCATCTACAATATTTTTAGTTTTCAATGCAAATTGTAAAATAATAACAGACCCATTGCTTGAGTCTAGCTTAATCTCAACACAATAACCAGAGTGATTCTTTAAAACTGAAATCAGATCTTATCACTCCTCCTCTTTTCAAATCCCTTAGTGGCTCTTCTGATTTTATCCATAGTAAAAGCCCAAGTCTTTATATCTGTCTATAAAGTCCCACCTGATTGATCTCCGATTACTGTTCTGCCTTCCTCTATTTATCCTGACGCCTTTAAAAGTCTGAAAGAAACATTTAACATCTATTATCTTTGAGGGCTGCTACTAATGAGGTTTCATCTACATAACAAGACCACCTGTGCTAGCCAACCCCCCTCTTGCTCTTCTCCTTTAAACCCTTTTTGCCACCATAACCTGTTTTGCCATGCTCCAATCCCCCATTCTTTCTGTAACCTCAAGATGGTATATAAGCTTCTGTATCCCATTGGCAAGTTGGGTAATCTCTCTGTGGTTTTCCTCCATATGTAAACATTGTATGCCTTTTATGCAATTAATCTGCCTTTTGTGAGGTGATTTTTCAGCAAACTTTAAGAGAGTGAAGGGAAAGTGTTCCATTGGCCCCTACACAGAACACTTCCCAATTCATTTTATGATACCAGTATTATCTTGATTCCAAAACAAGACAAATAGATCATAAGAAAACTGCAGAAAAATTTCCCTTATGAAAACTAGACACAAAAATTCTCAATGAAATTCTAGTCAACAGTCAACTGAATCCAGCAACATATCAAAATAATCTTTCCTCATGAAATTCCACTTGAAATAAGTGGGATTTGTTTCAGAAATACATGGTTGATTTAACATCCAAAAATCAATCATTTACCATAAAAATAGAATCAAGTACAAAAATCATTTGACCATTTTAATAGTTGCAGTAAAAGCTTATGACACAATCCAACATCCTGTCATGATGAAAAAAGAGGACACTCAACCAAGTAGGAATATAAAGAAACTTCTTCAACCTTATAAATGGCATCTACAAAAATCCCATCTGTAACATCAAACTTAATGGTGAAATAATGAATGCATTCTTCTTAACTTCAGGAACAACACAGGGAAGTATACACTTACTACTTCTATTCAACATTGTAGTAGAGATTGAAGCCAGCATAATTATGCAAAAAATGAAATAAAATGCATCTAGTTTGCAAAGGAAGAAGTAAAATTATCTCAATTTGCAGATGACATGTTCATATATGTAGAAAATTCTGAGGAATTAACTAAAAACTATTAGAATTAGAACAAGGTTGCAGAAGACAATATTAGTATATAATAACTTTAATAAATTCAAATATATATTGCAAGCTCTCCCTTTGAAATGTTAATAATGCAAGGATATCTATTGTCTTCCATTCTAAATTGCCTTGGAAGGGCTAAACACTGAAGTATGGAGAGAAAAATAAAAGGGCTCAAATTGGAAAGGATAATACAAAATTCTCCTTTATTATAAATTCTATTATAATTAACAGGACTCCGCCAAGTGTCCTGGATAAAAATCAACACAAGTGTGAATTATAAATTTATGTACCAGCAATAAAGAGATTATAAAATTTAAAAGATAGCACTTAAAATAGCATTCTGATGCCAAGCTCCTATAAATAATATTTAAATGTACAAATCTCTGGAAGAAAAATTATATACTTTTCTTAGCAAAACTTAGAAACATAATTCAATCCCTATAAAAATACCAACATCATTTTTCACAGATCTAGAAAAAATAATTCTATTCTTTGTATGGAACCAGAGAAGACACTGTACAGCAAAAGCAATCTTTAAGCAAAAAGAACAAATTGGGAGGCATCAGTTTACCAGACTTCAAGATATACTACAAGGCTACAGTAACTAAAACACTATGGTACTGGCACAAGAACAGAGACACAGACCAATGGAACAGAACTGAGAACCCAGATATAAAACCATCCTCATATAGTCACCTAATCTTTGACAAAGCAGAAAAAAACATACACTGGGGAAAAGAATCCTTATTCAATAAATGGTGCTGGGAAATCTGGAGAGCCACATGTAGAAGACTGAACCAGGATCCACACCTTTCACCTCTGGCAAAAATCAACTCACAGTGGATAACAGATTTAAACCTAAGGCATGAAACTATAAGAATTCTAGAAGAAAATGTTGGAAAAACTCTTATAGACATTGGCCTAGGCAAAGAATTTATGAAGAAGACCCCAAAGGCAATAACCACCACAACGAAAATAAATAAATTGAACCTGATCAAATTAAAAAGCTTCTGCACAGCCAAGGAAACTCTCATGAGAGCAAACAGACAACCTACAGAATGGGAGAAAATATTCACATGTTATGCATCCGATAAAGGGCTGATAACTAGACTCTATATAGAACTTAGGAAAATCAGCAAGAAAAAAATCAAACAACCCTGTTGAAAAATGAGCAAAGGATATGAACAGAAACTGTTCAAAAGAAGATAGACTAATGTCTAACAAACATATGGAAAAATGCTCAACATCTCTAATCATCAGGGAAATGCAAATCAAAACCACAATGAGATACCACTTATCTCCAGTGAGAATGGCCTTTATCAAAAAGTCCCGAAACAAAAAATGTTGGCGTGGATGCGGAGAGATAAGAGCACTCATACACTGCTGGTGGGACTGCAAACTAGTGCAACCTCTGTGGAAAGCAATATGGAGATACCTTAAAGAGATACAAGTAGAATTACCATTTGATCCAGCAATCCCATTTCTGGACATCTACCCAAAAGAACAAAAGACATTCTATAAAAAAGACACCTGCACCCGAATGTTTATAGCAGCACAATTCACAGCTGCAAAGATGTGGAAACAACCTAAGTGCCCATCAATACATGAGTGGATTAAGAAACTGTGGTATATATATACCATGGAGTACTATTCAGCTTTAAGAAACAATAGTGATATAGCACCTCTTGTATTTTCCTGGATAGAGCTGGAACCCATTCTACTAAATGAAGTATCCCAAGAATGGAAAAATAAGCACCACATGTACTCACCAGCAAATTTGTTTTACCGATCAACACTTAAGTGCACACTATCCATCTAAGGGATTAATAACCAGAATATATAAGGAGCTCAAATGACTCAATAGCAAAAAAAGAAAACAAACTTAAATAATCCAATTAAAAATGGGCAAAATTTCTATTTCTCAAAAGAAGACAATAAAAATAGTGACCAGGTATTTGAAAAGAGGCTAAATATCGTTGGTCATCAGAGAATTGCAAATCGAAACCACAAAGCAATATCATCTCACCCCAGTTAAAATGGCTTGTATCACAAATACAGGCAATTACAGATGCTGGCAAAGATGTGGAGAAAAGGGAACCCTCATACACTGTTGGTGGGAATGTAAACTAGTACAGTCACTATGGAAAACAGTATGGAGTTTCTTCAAAAACCTAAAAATATAACTACCGTATGATCCAGCAATTCCACTACTGAGTATATATCTAAAACAAAGGAGATAAATATATCAAAGAGATATCTGCACTTCCATGTTTATTGCAGCACTAGTCACAATAGCCAAAATATGGATTCAACCTAACTGTGCATCAAGAGATGAGTGGATAAAGAGTATGTGGTATATCTTCACAATGGAATATTGTTCAACCATAAAAAATAATGAAATCCTGTCATTTGCAGCAACATAGATGGAATTGGAGGCCACTATGTTAAGTGAAATAAGCAAGCACAGAAAGACAAATATCACATGTTCTCACTCATATGTAGGTGCTAGAGAAAAGTGGATCTCAAGAAAATAGAAACTAGATTGGTAGTTACCAGAGGCTGAGGAAGGGAAGGGAAGAGAGGTAGAGGAAGGAAAAAAAATGTATAAATGTATTTATTACCACTGATCTGTACACTTAAAAATGGTAAAGATGTTAATTTACATATACATATTTTACCTCAATAAAAAAATAAAACAATAACAACAAAAAATGGAGAAAGGGACTGATTATGCTGTGGACATGAGCCATACCAGGGAAAGGCTACTGCTGAGAGGCACTGTATACCTACCTCCTCCTCTCTTATCAGCCATAGATAGAGACTAAAGACCACAGCTAAAAGTTGAAAACGTGGGGAAAAAGGAGAGGGGAACTGCCACTTCAGGCAATTACAAGTCCAAAAAACAAAGGGGGAACTTTAAAACTTTAAACCTTGTGTACCAAGTGAATGCCAATTCTAGCAAATATAATGTCAACCCTAGATTACTAATTAATTTAAAAACAAATCTTTAGATATAGGGTGAGAAAATAAAAGGAAAATAAATTGTATAGGCATATATAATATACAATATTAATACATATATAATAAATAGAGCATATTATACTGAATATATAATATATAATTCAATTAAAACAAAATCCCCTAATTTGATTTAATTCAAAATCCAAAATGTATATGCCCAATTATATATGAAAAAAATTATATAACAAAAAGATAAAAAGAATGCAGATTCACTTTTGTGCCTCTGCAACATAGGCTTTAAGTTAACTTTAGCATTCGCTAAAATGCACTAATTGACAATGCTTTATGAACTTAATACTGGGGCTCAAACTGTAATTATAACTGGGAATCCTATTCAATTTAAAAATTGTACTCCAATAACCTTAAAATTAAATAAATATGAAATACAGGAAAATAGGTATTCCTCATTTCAACTGCAGACTTGCCTAAATTTCTCATAATTATAGTGCCCATTGCTGTAAAGTATTCTATATTGGGCCTAAATGCTCTAACATAATAAATTATAAATTGAAATTAAATTAAGTCTTTGCCACTTACAAATTATCTTGACAAAATGGGATCCTCATGGACCACTAGTTAAAATAGTTACTATGGCTCAATGTAAACTAAAGCAGGTCCTTCAAAAATTAAAACATATTGCATGAAACCTAATTAATATAGGGCATAATTAACCCTGCTTTTCCATTTGACATTCCAATTTTTTCTATTTTTAAATTTGGGAAAAGTAAATGTGGCCTCGGGATGGATTACTACAATGTTAATGGTGTGGTCTCATTCATTAGAGCCTCATACACAATATCCTACATTACTAAAATTATTGATTCTGTTCAATCAGCAAGGAATAAATATTTTGCTCTTGTAGATTTGGCTCATGTGCTCTGTTCAGTGACTATTTTAACAGCCTTTCAGCTGCAATTTGCCTCCACTTCTAAAGAGACACAATCTACCCTTTCTAGGCTATCCAAGGGGTACGTCAAAAGCTTTGTCATCATACACAATCCTTCCAAGTGATATCTGTACTTACATCCACCTTTCCTTAGGTACACAGGTATGACATTTCAGTAAAGACATCCTTCTCCACATAGACTCATTTGACATGCTCATTAAGGACCAATATCTTTGTACTTTAATAAGTTGAATATTTTTAATACTTTTTGGTTTCTAGTGGCAACATATTCCTAATTTACAATTTTTACTCCAAAATTACAATCAACAGGAACCCTTGTTAGGGCCTTCAGTGTAGAACCTTTGGCAACCTCTTTTCATGCCTCCTGGAGTCTCTGAACCACTTAGGATAGCCATTAGTTGCTCAAGGGCTTCTTATGCAAGCAATTGCCCTTCTAGGCCTTATGCTATACATCATGGAAACAACAAATGACTGGCTACCTACTGCGCTCTCTTAGAAATAGAGGTAGTCACAGACCTGGGACCTATGGCCCTCCATATCCAGCTTTTCTTTATGCCTTGTGTGAAGGAAACAGCACTCCATGAGCTCAGCATGGCTGAGGCCTCCCTAAGATAGGATGGAACCAAATATGGGCCCTCTGGTATATTCCACCTGCAGAAAGGGGTGGATGTTCCTTCCTGTCTTCAGTACATTTCTAGATGTCAGAGTGCTGGTGGAGGTCGCTCCTCCCCCAAGACCCCTTGGCTACCTGGAAAGCTCCTTGGGATTAAATGAGTGAACAGTAACGGGAGTTTGTAGACTATGAAGATGATACTTCTAAGCCTTATGTATGATGGAGCTTAGTGGAATATTGTTGCTTTCCATCCCTTAGCCAGGATGTTCCTAATAAAGAAAAATATCCCTCCAAAAACATACTTATCCAAACTTCAGGCAGTTGTCTTAGCATTGGATGCCCTGGTGAGCAAATAGCCCCATCTTCACATTTATTATAAACTATTGAGGCATTATCTAAAAATAGTTCCCTTCAAGGTAAAAAAACTCTGGGAATCTCTTGCTTCATAGGTACCCAAAATATAAGTCAAAATCATGTCTCCTCGTATACTAAAGCCACAATACAAGGCCATTTCAGAACACTCCTTATTCCCTTCAAAGTTACCAATATTACTAGTAGTAACTGAAACACACATTTCACTTCTTGGAATACACAATGCTGGGCTCTTGAAAAAGACATTCAACAGAACCTTCATGTGCCTGATAGGTCTCTGATAACCAGTTTAATTGAGAAACATAATGGTCTCTTCAAACTACTTTTTTCAAATTCGAGTCCAACAACTAAATCCCTAAATGCCTAAAGTTTGCTATCCTGCCCCAAGTTTTAACCTATTCAATTCTTTTTCCTATCCCATGAAGGCTAGAGGCTAGATTGAGGGCACATATCCTCCTGGTATTCATTAACCATACATTTTACCACAGTACAGGCAACTGCTCATTTGATATGGGACCTATTTGAACCTGAACTTCCAGCAAAAAATAAAAACAAAAACCAAAACTCTGTCAGCTGCAACTACACACAATTCTATTGACCGTTGATCTTATCATTAACACTTCTGGTCAGGGTACTTTCATTGGTTTAAAATTCAAAGACCAAACCCTCCAAACAAGCCATTGTTTCATGCAAACGTGGCAAATGCTGAGGGCCACATTAACTCAAGTGGGTACCCACTTAAAAAGGATACCCCAGTCCCAAATCTAAGATGACATTGTCCTGGCCCAGAAATTCACTGCTGGAAATGACATCATCTCAGATGACATCACCCTTACCCAAGACCTTGCTGTTGGAGATTACTTCACACCTGTGCCAGAAAAGACTTCACCCATGACACTAAAACATCTGCCCCAGTGGCACCCATAGACTGCTTTAGCTAAGGCACGAAATAGATATAGGGCATTTTTGCTTTCTTTCCTTTGATATTAAGGATTCTCTTATGTTTCTGAACTTTCTGTCTGCTCAGCCCATGATCCTGGTATACTCTTTGCTCCCTGCCAAATGCACACCCCTACACTCCTATGCCAAAAGGGAAATCTGATAGAGGTTACTACTAGCTGTGCCATTCCAAAAACTAATTGAGATCAGTGCTTTCCTCAGGAGTCATCTGCCTCATATTAGTCAACTTCTTGATTCCCTGGGAGGAGGACAACTTACTCCCAGTATCTTCTCCTACCACCCACCTTCCAGCTTTCCATCACCACTTCCTGCCTTGCACCTAAAACACAACCATTCTTTTTCCTCGATGACACATATGTACCATTAATCTTTACGCATACTTTACTAACTTATCATTTCATACCCTACAACAACATGACCGCTTGACCTGCCACCTTGACCTGAGCATATTTTTAACACACAACTCCATCAAAATATTGTTAGAGACTCCAAACATTTCATATCTATTTTCTTAGTTAATGTCACATAAATGGGAAAATTAGTTATGGGCTGTCCTGCAGAGGCTCTGATATAGTTTGGATATTTGTCCTCTCCAAATCTTTTGTTGAAATTTGATCCGCAGTGTTGGAGGTAAGGGCTAGTGGGAAGTGTTTGGATCATGGGGGCAGATATCTCATGAATGGCTTGATGATATTCTGTGGAAAAAAAACCTTACACATCCTCTTGTCTTTCTTGCTCCTTTTCTCCAATGTGACACACCTGCCAAAGAATACGTGTATATTGAGATGTTTTGACATCTTAAGAAAACTTACTGGCTGGTGAGAGACTGACCTTCCCTGAGCTAGCCAATTCTTAGAGATAGCAAGGGCTCAGCCCAAAGCATGCCTTTGATACGCAAATTAAAACCACAGTGCAATATCACTATGAGGTTATTAGAATGGTTAAAATTTTTAAAAAGTAGTGATGTCACAAAATGCTGCCAAGGATGCAGAGAAACATATGTTTCTGGTGGAAATGTAAAATGATACAACTATTTTTTTTCCTTAAAAGCTCAAATTTTATCATTTGCAACACATGCTATCATTTGTTTGAATAAAAGTAACATGCTTACTTTATCCATTTTAGAAAATATGACTGCTAAATACCCATCTCTGAATAACTATATGTCATAGGTTGAATTGTGTACCCTAAAACAGATATGTTGAAGTCCTAACCCCACGGACTTCAGAGTATGACATTATTTTGTAATTAGGGTCTTTACAGAGATAGCAAAGATGAGATCATTAGGGTGGATCCTAATCGAATATGACCAATGTCTAAGGGGAAATTTGGACACAGAGACAGACTAACATAGAGATGGTGATGTGAAGACACTTAGGGAGGAGACAGTCATGTGACTAGTGTAACGAATCTATAAGTCAAAGAACAGCAAGAATTGCTGGTAAGCATAAGAAGCTAGAAAAAGCCAACATCTACATTTCAAATGTGTAGCCTTCAAACCTGTAAGACAGGGCCCAGCGCGGTGGCTCACGCCTGTAATCCTAGCACTCTGGGAGGCCGAGGCGGGCGGATTGTTTGAGCTCAGGAGTTCGAGACCAGCCTGAGCAAGAGCGAGACCCCGTCTCTACTAAAAACAGAAAGAAATTAATTGGACAACTAAAAAATATATAGAAAAAATTAGCCAGGCATGGTGGCGCATGCCTGTAGTCCCAGCTACTTGGAAGGCTGAGGCAGGAGGATCGCTTGATCCCAGGAGTTTGAGGTTGCTGTGAGCTAGGCTGACACCACAGCACTCACTCTAGCCCGGGCAACAAAAGCGAGACTCTGTCTCAAAAAAACAAAAAAAAAACAAAAAACAAAAAAAAAAAAGCTGTAAGACAGCAAATTTTCTTGTAAGACACTAAGTTTTTGGTACTTTTTATGGAAGCATAGGAAAATAAAACACCACAGTTTGTCTGTAAGTCATCTTTCAATTGAAGATGGTGTTCCAAGAAAAATTGTGACTGGTTCAACTCATTAGTCAAACAATCAAACAAGATATTTATCTCAAGATAATTATTATATTTTCGTAAAGTAGAAGTTTTTTATGCTTACTCCCATTATGCCACACAGAACATTAAAATATGTGTAGTCAAGAATTGACATTCAATAAAATTAATAATTGTTTAATCAAAGTTGTCCTTAAGTAAATTTTCCTTTGTTGGCTGTTCTTTAAAATTGTGAGTGTGTGACATAAAGTATACAATGACTACTAGTATTTTTTGGTGTCACTGCTTCATTTGATCAACTAGATGCAATAGAGATATGGTAATAAACCATTTGGGAGAAGGGAAACGTCCTAGGGGAAATTGGGATCTAAATTATTTAGCTAATTACATGAATGTTCTCTTTCATTTCTCTGTCTGGATATAAATAATACAAGGTGAAAATTGCAAAGAAAAATTTTTCCATCTTCCATTTAACCTCAATTTCATTCTTGATTAGGCTTTCTGACATTGTCTTAAAAATATATCAAGCCCTACTTTATATTAAAGTAATTTTTAAACTCACCTTTCCCTGTGTTGCACAGTGAAAAGATACGTTCATGACCACTATCTCCTTTGATCATTAAAAGAAAAAAATTTTAACTCTAACTTTTACTTCAATAAAATTACAAATAAATGGTAGTATATGTAATGTATTATTTAGCTACGATGGTAGTAAGATGTATTTATTTAGTATAACTGAAAGTAAAAAATATATATATTTTAAACAAATTATGGGGAGGACAGGCTGAGCAAATAGAAATTGGAGGAGAAAAAAGTCCCCAGCCAGAGAAATGATAAGCCCAGTACGAATTTGGAAAGGAAAAGATATTATGTTTAAATAACTTCTGGCTAGTTTGGCCTGTTAATTTAAGAAGTGCAAAGGGCTAAATAAACTCCGACACTGTATTCTGTTAGTAGGAAATAACTACATGATAACATCTTGTGATAATGCAAACTTTGAAGTTTTCAAATGACAGAAAGCAGATTAGGAAAAATGCCCCAGAAATATTAAATTTACTTTTGCAGTCCAAACTCTAGCTGCAGAAAATACATTTTATAAATCAATAGCAATAATCAACTCCAAAATATTTTATATTCCTCTTATTTAACAAAACCTGCCAATAAATGAGGAGGGCTATTTCAATTGATCTGCAAGTCAGCATACTGAATTACTAAACTTGCCTATAGTTTATCAGAAATCTCCTAGCCAGTTCTCCCTAATCTAAATCATTCCTATAGTCATTTCAACAGATGTTTCCATATTAAAACCATACATAGAGGAATTTAGAAATTCAATGGTAAGTAGCTTAAAGTCTTATAACATTCAACATAGGGTTTAGTAAACTCTCCAGTATAATTTAGTTAAAACTTAGTATAATTATATTGATGTACAGGTGCTGCAAATATGTACATAAATATTTACATCAGTTTATACTTTATTTCTAAACATGAATTATTTTTATTAGTTTTTTTTTTTTTGGTTGTTGTTTGTTTTGAACTTTTAGATGGTATTAAAGCCAGCAGGTTTAACTAGTGTCATAAGGAATGATAATCACCTAACTCACCAATTTTGTTTGTTCTAAATCAAAAGAGAGAGAAGGAATCAGAGACAGAGAGAGTGACACCAGAGTTATAATTTTCACTATTTTCCATTCTTGCTCAGGAAGTACAGTGGATAGTTCTCTAATTAGTTTTATGTCTCCTGCTTTGGCCCATTAACCAAAATATAACCCAAATGGTGCATGATATTCCTCTAGTTACACAGATTGGTTTAAATTGGTTAAATCAGAGTAAACTGCAGGAGATTTTTGTTAATATGGAGAAACAAAGAGCCAAAGAGTACCTTCTTGCTCAGGATGATATGAAGTGCAGATGTTGAGCTGAAACTACAGCAGTTATTGTGCCCTCATGAATCAGTCTATCCAGAGGATAAAGCCAGCACATGGAATAAGGAAGGGAGGATGATCACAAATAAATAGTGCCGGAATCTTGTATAAGATATGTCTGAGCATGTCCACTTGTAGACTTTTTCTTACATAACTCAATTTATTCATTTTATTATAAAAGCATTTTGAGTTGGGTTTAATATAACCTGCAACTGAAAATATTTTAACATTTACGTATACCCCTCATATGAGACATGTTGATTACCATCAGATCCATCCTTCATATCATTATTACGTTGTCTCGCAAACAGCCTCTTTCAAGTGGGCAAGTGGACACTATCCATAACTGCACATGATTGAATGGGAGTTGAACAACTCATGAACATTTGCACCCATAGCTCCTCAGAGATTTATAACTTGCATGACTTGATATAAAAAGAAGAAATGGCTATATCAAATCTCTCTCTCAGGAACCTGGAGTTTCTAATTAGAAACTTCAAGAATGAAAAATTAAGACAGGGAACCAAAATCATAAAAGCATGTAATAGACTCACTGCTACAGAGGCTTAATAGTTCCAGGTTTACTGCAGTTATGAGGGAACAGAAACTACATCTTAGCAGAAGAATCCAGCTGACAAAATGTAAAAAGAAGCCAAAAACCTGAGAGTAACAGAGTGGCTGATAGAGAGGAGAGAGACAGAACTAACACATCAGCTAACTTGTATCCCACTCATGGTCTTTCTGCCAAATTCATCTACCACACATATACTAGAATCATAATTTGGAAATACAGCAATTTTCTCTCTCTTACTTAAAACCTTCTAATTCATGCCTAAGAGTAAGGCCCAAATCATAATTATTAAGTCAAATTGCCCCATGATCTGACTCCCATCTATAACTTCTGAAAAATTTCTGGTACCATTTTCTCCATTCAGGCCAAGTTCTTAATTATTTCTTCATCAGGCCATGTATTTTAAATTAATACATTTTTGCTTTATCTCATATAGTTTCTACATCCTAAAATATAGGTTTTTTTATTACTAAAACAAGTCCTACTCATTCATTGATAAAATATTTTTATATTTTTAGTATGTGCATTATGTACAAGTCTCTATGCTTTAAATGGCTAAATAATAGTGACTATAAGAGACTATACTTGTGCATACTTATAATGAAAATGCAAAACAATAAAGTGTAAGTAAATAAGTAAATATATAATTACAACCTGTAATAAGGTCTGTTAATGAAACAAATCGGGTTCCATGATGGAGTGAAATAGGAAGCCACAGAATGTTTTAGGCAGGAAAGTAACATGGTGTGGGTTTTTTGTTTTTGTTTCTACTTTTTATTTTTATTGAAAAATAAAAATTGTACATATTCAAAGTATACGATGTGATGATTTGATATAAGTATGCATTATGTAATGCTTATCGCAATGAAATTAATCAACATGCCCATCAGCACACATAGTTAACACTTTTTGTACATGTCCGTGCATGTGTGTGGGAGGGGAGTAAGGACACTTAAAGTCTACTCTCTTAGAAAATTTCAAGTGAACAATACAGTATTACTATTAAATCTCAATAAATCCATTATAAGTCAGAAATATTGTGAGTTTAAAAAGGATTTAATGCTGGCAACAGAGCAGATGGTCTCCGACTTATGATGATTTGACTTAATGATTTTTCAACTGTATGATGATTCGAAAGCAATATGCATTCAGTAGAAACCATAACCCCATCATAGGTCATAAGAAATTCCCTGGCTTATGATGAGGTTACACCTGGAAAAAATTGGAAGTCAAACCATTGTAAGCTGGAGACTGTAAACCCAGAAGTGGAGTGATTGGATTGTATAATAGTGCTATCATATTTTTAAGATTATGAGAAATCCTCATACTGTTTCCCATTATGACTATAACATTTTATCAGTTTATATTTCCACCAACAGTATACAAGGGTTTCCTTTTCTCCACATCCTTTCCAACACTTAACATTTTTCTTTTTTATAATAGTCATGCTAACAGATATAAGGTGATATTTCATTGTGGTTTTGATTTGCACTTCCCTGACAATTAGTGTCTTAGCCGATTTGTGTGCTGTAAAGAATTACCTGAGGCTGTATAATTTATTTAAAAAGAATTTTATTTAGCTAATGGTTCTGCAGGCTGTACAGGAAGAATGGTGTCACCATCTGCTTTTAGTAAGAGGCTCAGGATGCTTCTACTGATGGCAGAAGGTGAAGGGGAGCTGGTGCATAGAGATCGCATGGCCAGAGAAGAAGCAAGACAAAGAGAGGGGAAAGGTGCCAGACTCTTTTTAAAATCAGCTCTTTTGGGAACTAACGGAGTAAGAACTCACCACCCCTAGGGAAGGCATTAATTTATTCATGAGGGATCTACCGTTACCATCCAAACACCTCTTACTGTGCCCCAACTTTAACATCAGGGACCAGATTTCAACATGAGACTTGGTGGAGCCAAAAAAACTATATCCACACCATAGGACTATATCTACACATACTGATATTGAGTGATCTATTGGCAATTTTTGTGTCTTCTTTGGAAAAAATGTCTATTCAGGTCATTTACTCATTTTTTAAATTGAATTATTTACTTATTTTTGCTATTGACTTATAGGAGTTTCTTATATATTCTGGATTTAATCCTTTATCATATGTATGGTTTGCATATATTTTCTCTCATTCCCTAGGTTGCCTTTTTGTTTTGTTTTTTGTTTCATTTACACTACAGCTTTTTAATTTGGTATAGTCCAACTTGCTTACTTTTGCTTTCGTTACCTGTGCTTTTGCTATCATACCCCAAAAAATCATTGCCAAGGACAACATCAAGGAGGGTTTCCCCTATGTTTTCTTCTAAGATTTTTATGGCTTCATGTCCTTCATTCAACTCTTGAACATATTGAGTTAATTTTTGCATATTGTGTAAGATAAGGGGTCAATTTCATTCTTTTCCATGTGGATATCTGGTTTTCCCAACACTATTTATTAAAGAGACTATCCTTTCCTCGTTGTAAATTTTTGGCTGCTTGTTAAAGATTAGTTGGCCATATATGTGTGGGTTTATTTCTGGATTTTCTATTCTGTTCTATTGATCTATGTGTCTGTTTTCATGCCAGCACCATATTGTTTTGATTACTATAGTTTTGTAGCATAGTTGTAAGTCAGAAAATGTGATGACTTCACCTTTGATGTTATTTCTCAAAATTGCTTTCAGCGTTTGGGTTTTCTGGTGTTCCATACAAATTTTTAGTATTGTTTTTCTTTTTCCGTGAAAAATGTCATTTTGATAAAGATTGCATTAAATCTTCAGATCACTTTGGGAAATATGGACGTTATGACAATATTGATTCTTCCAATCCATGAACACAGGTTATCTCTTCATTTATTCATATCGTCCTCAATTTCTTTCATTAATGTCTTTTAGTTTTAGGGTACAGCTCTTTTACCACCATAGTCAAATGTGTTCCTAAGTATTATATTATATTATTATTTTTGATGCTATTGTAAATGGGGATTTTTCTTAATTTATCTTATATATAGTTTGTTGATAGTATATAGAAATACAACTGAATTTTTAATGTTGATTTTCTATATGGCAAATTTACAGAATTTTTTTATTAGTTATAAAAGTTTTTTGGTGGAGTCTAGGATTTTCTATACATAAAAGCACATTATTCGGAAAGAGGGACAATTTAACTTCTTCCATTCTGATTTGGATACTTTTATTTAGTTTTTCTTACATAATTCTTTGCTAAAACTATATTTAACAGAAGTGGTGAAAGTGAGAACGCTTATCTTGCTCCAGATCTCAGAGGAAAAGCTTTCAGCTTTTTAAGATTTTTAGCTGTGGGCTTATCATATGAACTTTATTATGTTGAGGTATAATTTTATACTTAATTTCTGTGGTTTTTATCATAAAAAGACATTGAATTTTGTTATATAGCTTTTTAATCTATTGAGATGATCGTGATTTTTGTCTTTCATTCTCTTAATGTGGTGTAACATTTATTGATTTGGTTATGTTAAACCATCCTTGCATTCAAAGGATAAATGTCATCTAATCATGGTATGTGACCTTTTAATGTGCTGCTGAATTTGGATTGATAGTATTTCATTGAGGATTTTTGCATCTGTGTTCATCAGGTATATTGACCTATAATTTTCCTTTTTAGTTGAGTCATTAAGTGACTTTTATATGGAGAGTAATGCTAGTCCCATAAAATGAGTTTGGAAGTGTTCCTTTCTCTTTAATATTTTGAAAAAGTTTGTGAAATATTGGAATAAATTCTCCTTTAAATGTTTGGTAGAATTAAGCTAAGAAGGCATCTAGTCCTGGGCTTTTCCTTGATAACAGATTTTTATTACTGATTCAATCTCCTTATATGTTATTGGTATGTTCGAATTTTTTATTTTTTAATGATTCAATCTTGGTAGGTTGTATGTTTCTAGGAATTTATTCATTTTTTTCTAGATTAACCAATTTGTTGTCATATAATTATTCAAAGTAGTTTTTTATGATCCATTGTTTTACTGTGGTATCAGTTGTAATTTGTCCTCATCCATTTATTATTTTATTTGTTTGAGTTCTCTCTTTTTTCTTCTTAGTTAGTCTAGCTATAGGTTTGCCAATTTTCTTTATCTCTTCAAAACGTCAACTATTAGTTAATTGATGTTTTCTATTGTTTTTCTTGTTTCTATTTCATTTATTTCTGCACTAATATTTATTATTTATTCCATCTGCTAACTTTAGGCTTAATTTGTTCTTTTTCCAGTTCTTTGAGGTATAACACTCAGTTGTTTATTTGAAATCTTTCTTTTCTCTTAATGTAGGCATTTAGAACTATTTTGCTACACCCTGTAAGTTTTCATATGTTGTGTTTCTACTAATATTTTCATTTGTATCAAGATACATTTTTATTTTCCTTTTGATTTTGTCTTTGACCGGTTGATTGCTAAGGATTGTGTTATTTAATTTTCACATATTAGTGAATTTTCCAAGATTCCTCACATTATCTTTTTCTAATTTCATACCATGGTGGTTTGATAAGATATATAATACAATTTCAATCTTAAATGATGTGATTGTCTATGTAGAAAATTCCCCCAAACCAACAAACAAACAACAAAAACAAACAAACAAAAAACCCTCCTAGAACTAATAGGCAATTATAGCAAGTTTGGAAGATATAAGGTTAATATACAAATGTCAATGGCTTTCTTATATACCAGCAATGAATAGTTCAATTTGCAAATAAAATCTCAGTGACATTTACAGTAACACCAAAAATTGAGATACTTAGGTATAAATATAATGGACTGTATACAACATTTATATGAGGAAAACTGTAAAACACTGAAGAAAAAGGTAAAATAATATCTAAGTAAATGGAGAGATATTCTGTGCACATGACTAGGAACACTCAGAATTGTCAAGATGTCAGATCTTCTCAACTTGATCTATAGATTTAATGCAAACTCAATCAAGATCCCAGCAAGTTATTTTGTGGATATTGACAAACTGATTCAAAGAAGATATACAGATGACAAATAAACATATGAAAAGTTGCCGTCATTAGCTATTTGCAAATCGAAACATTAAGGTACCACTACACACTTACTATAAATTTGAAAAGCCAAAACACTGGCAACGTCAAATGCTGTTGAGGATGTGGAACAGCAGGAACTCTCTTTGCTGGTGGAAATTCAAAATGGTACAGGCAATTTGGGAGACAGTTTAGAAATTTCTTATAAAACTAAACATGCATTTACCATACAATCTAGCAATTGTGTCACCTTGTATTTTTACCTAAATGAGTTAGAAACTTATATTCACAAAAAAACCTGCACATGAATGTTTATATCAGTTTAATCATAATTGATAAAACTTGGAAGCCACAAAGATATCTTTCAACAAGTGAATGGATAAACAAACTGTGATATATCCATACAATGAGATAAAAATAAATCAGCTATTAAGCCATAAAAAGATGTGGGAGAACTTAAATGCATATTGCTAAGTGAAAGAAGCCAATTTGAAGCAGACAATTGAAACCATATTGCTAAGTAAAATAAGCCAATCTACATACTGTGTGATTATAACTATATGACATTCTGGAAAAGGCAAACTATAAAGACAGTAGAAAGATAAGTGGTTTCTAGTAATTCAGGCAGAAGAAGGGAGGAATGAACAGGTAAAGCATAGGGGAAATTTAGGGCAGAGGAACTATTCTGTATGATATTATAATGGTGGCTTCATCATCTCATTATGCATTTTTCAAAATCCATAGAATGTGAAACACAAACAGTGAATTCTAATGTAAGCTATGGACTTTAGTTGTAATAATGTATTGCATTTTAATGTGTAATAATGTATCAATATTGGCTCATACTGACTCAAATTTTTGACCTACGGAAGTATGAAATAATAAATATCTGTCGTTTGAAGTCCCTACATTTGTGGAAATTTGTTATTCAACAATAAAAAAACTAATACAGTCCCAGTTTAGAGATGAGGAATTTGAGGTCCCACAAGTCATAAGAGGCAATAAATGTACCACACTAATGCAAGATGTTTATAATAAGAGAAAGTTGGGGGGGGGGTGATGTGGTATACGGGAACTATTTGTACTTTCTGTTCATTTTCTGTAAATACATAACTGCTCTAGAAAATAAAATTTATTAAGTAATTTGTAAAATACATATAGACCATGAGTAGAGAAAAGCAAATATTATCTTGAGTAGGAATGTTACATATTTTGGCTTACTTCATTAACTCAATGATTTGCCTTGACACAATTATAAAAGTATTTGCAGTACAAATTTGTTCCTCGGCGAAAATTGGTTTCTTAGAATATAAGCATCTCCTCATAATTTTTCTGCAAATCCCAAATGTATGTTGTACTTAGAATGTTTAAATTTTACAATAAGATTTTTGCACCTGTTTGCACTACTGAATTAAGAATTCTCCCAAAGATGTAAGGTTAGAAAACCTTTTTAGGCTCTGATTCATCCACAGAAATAAATTCTATTCAAATAGTGGTGATGATTAGGAGGAATCTTTTCTAGGACACAGGAAAAAACTTGAAAAATAATGATAAAAGCTATCATTTATTGGTTAATTTGCAAGTGCTCAGGATTTTTTTTTTAAGTTTTATCTGGGAAATCATAATTCTTTTTTTTTTTCCAGGGTATTATGAGGGTACAAACATTATGGTTACACTTTATGTCTTTGCCTCGCCCAAGCGAGGGTTAGAGACATGCCCTTCTCCCCTACAATGCTCCCCCTGTCCTTTAGTTGCGGGTTTACCCCCCCATCCCCCTAATCCCTAGAGAATATTACTGCCATGTGAGCACCCTAGTGTTCATCAGTCAGTACCAATTTGATGGCGAGTGCAAGTGGAGCCCATTCTTCCAATCTTGCGGTACCTCACTTTGGATAATGGGCTTAAGTTTAATCCAGGAAAGTATAAGAGATGCTAGATCACTGTCATTTCTTATGATTGAGTAATGTTCCATGGTGTACATATATCAGATTTTATTAATCCACTCATGAATTGATGGGCACTTGGGTTGTTTCTACATCCTTGCAATAGTGAATTGTGCTGCCATAAACATTCGGGTGCAGATGTCTTTATCATAGAACGCTTTTTGCTCTTTTGGGCAGATAAAGGCTGATATTCTACTAGTATGTGCTGGCATTGCCATATTGGTTGTTTATGCCCAGCATTCATTCTTATCATTTGTTACTGTGCTGTAGTCATTTTAGTTGGTTGGTGCTCGTGGTACCTCAAATGTATTTTGAATATCATTCCTGCATTCCTTAAAAAAATAATTTTCAGATAATTCTAAGAAGTTGGTATTTTATCCCTGTGGTAAAGAGAATTCTAAAATGATGCTGAAGATCCCACCTCTTGTTTTACATATCTGATATAATCCTCCCTCTGAGTGTGTGGGGAATGTGTGAATATATTAGGCCAACTCTCCCACAGTTAGATTACTAATCAGTTGACTCTGAGTTAATCAAAAAGGGGACATGAAGAGCTATATCAGACCCAAACTTTTGACCTACATAAGTATAAGATAATAAATATCTGTCATTTTAAGCCCCTACATTTGTGTAAATTTGTTATTCAGCAATAGAAAACAAATATAATCCCCTTTTACAGATGAGGAATTTGAGGTCATTCAAGTAGTAAGAGGCAAAGCTGGAATTTTAGTGAATCTTTCAACTTTTAAGCCTGTTTCCTTCATTATCATGCTATCCTTACTTCTTCATTGATCTTGTCAGTTAATTCAATAAAGGAGATGGTAATACTCACTGAGCAGAATTTACATGACCAAGAGTTGAATAATATGTAGGAAAAATCATCAAGCAAGTTCTATAGAAGTGGATTTAAATAATATAGAATTCCAAGCTAAGCAAATTCTAACATAGGGGAAGAGTTGGTCAATTTATTTGCAAAGTATGTTCACATTTAGTTGGATAAGCATGATCTCAGGCATTCTGCTACTGGCTCCCTTGGTGAAGCTTAAACCAAGTGGGAATAAAATCATTTCAGAGTTTCCTACACTAGTGTAAGGAATTCATAGGAGAGTATATCTACTGGGACAGATGTCTGAGTGGGTCAGAAGATTTAGCAACTATACTTACAGTTAATTCTCTCTATTATTGAATTGGTAAAGAATAGTGGTTAATATTGGGTTTGTCTTATCTACATATGAACTCTGGCGTACCCAGTTACTAGTTGTGTGGCTTCAGACACTTCTATTAACTTCTTTAATTCTCATTGTCTTCATATGTAAAATGAATTTAGGAATAGTACCCAGCTAAACTAATTGCTTTGAGAGTGAAATGAGATGATGTACTTAAATACATTTAGCATGCTGATTGACATATAGAAATTTATGTGTTGATCAGTTTGTTCGTCTGTACTTTGTTTGACTGAGAATGACAACATGTCAAGAGTTTATTTTTCTCTTAAAGAAGTGTAAGGGTAGGAGTGTAGGGCCAGTGATGTGACTTCACTAAGTTATCAGAGATATGGCCTCTGCTATAGACAGAATGTGTTTCCCCCAAATTCATATGTTTAAATCCTAATCCCTGATGTGATAATATTAGAGGGTTGGGCCTTTGGGAGGTAATGAAGTCATGATAGTGGACCCCTCATAAATAGAATTAGTGCCCTTATAATAGAGACCACAGGTAACTCCCTTACCCCTTCTGCCATGTGAGGACAAAGCAAGAAGACAACTTCTATGAATCAGGAAGCGGGTCTTCACCAGGCAACAAATCTGCAGGTGCCTTAATGTCGGACTTCCCAGCCTCCAGAACTGAGAAATAAATATCTGTTGCTTGAGTCACCCAGTCTATGGTATTTTTGTTATAGTAGCCCCAAAAGACTATGAAAGTCTGTATTTCATTTTGCTATACTTTACTCAAAATGTGGTTTTTACATTATAGTCCAATATGGTTTCTTGTGCTCCTGTCATGTCATCATATCTGCATTCAAGTCAGCAGTAAGGTGCAAAGACAGTCTTAGTCAACTCAGGCTGCTATGAAAAATACCATTGGCTTAAACAACAGACATTTATTTCTTACAGTTTTGGAGGCTGAAAGTCCAACATCCGGTGCCAGAATGATCACATTCCAATGAAGATCTTCTTTCTGGCCAGTGGGCTGTTACCTTCTTGCTGCATATTCACATGGCTTTTCCTGGTGCACTCACAAAGAGAGAGAGCTCCGATGTCTCTTCTTCTGAAAAGGGCACTGATCCCATTATCGGGGCTCCACCCTCATGACCTCATCTAAACCTAATTACTTCCCAAGGGCCTCACCTCCAAATGCCATCACATTGGAAATTAGGACTTAAAAATACGAATTTTGGAGAGGGCAAAAGCATTCAGAACGTAGCAGATGGGTACACCCATTTCTTTCATGTACTATTCAAAATTTGCCCACATATCTACTTACAGCTCTTCAACAAGAAATTGGCATTATGGATACAACAACCTGCAAGGGAGGCTAGACATATTCAGAATAACCATGTACTCATCTCAAAAACAGGACCACCATTAAAAGAAGAGGAGAATAGATAACAAGGGATAATTAATCATATCAGCATTACCATCAGAATTGACATAATTATGCAGCATGGAATGTGTCTTTCAGTAAAACATACTAAGACTCTAGCAGGGAGGCCAAATGGGTAAATGGAAACATGAACTCTAAATACTTACCATCCTCCAAATGAGCCTGCACTTAACAATGGTAGAATCAATTTGAATATTGAGTAATTATCCAGATAATTTGACTAAAGCTGTTCTCTATTTCTGTGTTCTAGAAAAGCAGCTTTCTTATTATATGTTGACTAAAGCCCAGAAGGAAATTTGAATGATGACTACATTTTAGTAGTAAAGAGAAAAAAAAAATCTATCTTTATTATTAGTTATATTCTTTACTGTTTAACTTAATATTCAAAAGTCTAGAACTTGTTTACTTTTTCATGATAAAACATATTAATGATAAACAAATCCTGATAGTTTGGATCAGCTGAGAAGCAGATGCCAAGCCAGGATTAGATGTGCAAGAAATTTATTAGGGGAGGTGCTATAGTTTGAATGTGACCTTGAAATTTCATTTGTTGGAAACTTCAACTCCAACCCAGACTTATACCCAGAAAATGTGTCTATGCCTGTGACTAGTAATTTCTGTTCTTTCCAGGATAAAAGAGGCTTGATCTAGTCAACTTGACATCAAGTGGTCCGTTGGTCTCCTTGAAGAACAGTGCTGTAATATGGGAAATGCATAATTGCTCTCTGCTGCTTACAGATTGGACATTCAGAGGCAGCAGTAGCTAAGTCAAGCTTGGCAACTGAGAGCCAATGTTGTTGGACTCATTTGAATTCCCCATCCCTGCCCTCAGAACCACTCTTCAGATGCACATTGTGCTGGTTCTAGGGCAACCAATGGTAGAGGCTGATGAACATCAATTAGTCAAGGATTTTATGTACTTGGTTGTTCAGTACATCTTCCATGGTAGGTGCTTAATGTGTGTTATAAAAAGCTTCACACTCTGTGCCTACTCCCCTATGTCTATTCATATGCCTCTACCACAGACCACTTTATGTTTGATCTTTCAGTCCTTTTCTTTCTAGACTTCTAACCAAATGGCCGGTTCTCCATTTTTAAATCAATCACTTCTAGAGCTAATCAGGATATACCAAATACAGTCATGTATTGCTTAATGACAGAGATACAATCTGGAAATGTGTTGTTAGGTGATTTTGCCATACAACATCACAGGGTGTACTTACACAAACCTAGATGGTATAGCCTACTACACACCTAGGCCATAGGATATAGCTTATTGTTCCTAGGCTACAAACCTCTACAGCATGTTACTGTACTGAATACTGAAGGCAATTGTAACACGATGATAAGCGGTTGTATATCTAAACTTAGAAAAGATGAAGTAAATATATGATATAAAAGATAAAAAAAATACACTTGTATAGGGCACTTAACATGACTAAAACTTTCATTACTGGATGGTACTCTGGGTGACAGTGAATTAGTGGTGAGTGAATGAGAAGACCTAAGGCATTACCGTACACTACTGTAGACTTTATATACACTCTACACTTAGGCTACACTAAATTTATAAAAAATATTTTTCTTTCTTCAATAATACACTAAGTTTAACTTACTGTAATGCTTTTAATATGTAAACTTTCAATTTTAAAACTTTTTGCCTCTTTTTTTAATAACACTTATCTTAAAACAAACATTGTACAGGTGTATAAACATCTTTCTTTATTCACATCCTTATTCTATGAATTTTTTTCTATTTGTATACTTCTTATTTCTATTTTTTTTACTTTTAACAACTTTATTAAAACTAAGACACAAATATACATATTAGCCTAGGCCCTTACGTGGTCAGGATTTTCAAAATCACTGTCTTCCACTTCCATGTCTTGTCCCACTGCCAGGTCTTTAGGGGCAATAACATGCATGGAGATGTCATCTCCTATGAGAGCAATGCCTTCTGGAATACCTCTTGAAGAACCTGCCTGAGGCTGCTTTACAGTTAATTTTTTTTTATAAGTAGAAGAACTATCATCTAAAATAATAAAATGTACAGTATAGTTAATATATAAACCAGTAAAACAATTGTTTATTATCATTATCAAGTATTAAGCACTGAACATAATTGTATGTGCTATACTTTTGTGTGTGGCCCCTCGTTTATTGCAATTTCACAGCCATGGCAAATGCCACAGAGCTCAGAGCTGGCAGCATGAATTAGTTAAAACCTGGCGGTAATGCTTCCTTTCCCCTCACTGCCCCATCTCTTTTCAGGGTGGCTGCCAGTTAATATGCAGACATCACAGACTATATTTACACAAGCCTCTAAATGTACTTACAGGGTGGCTGCATTTGTGAACCTAGATACATCACATCTCGATATTGTCACTTCTAGGTTTGTAACAATAAAAAGGAGGACAAGGAGAGGTGGACTTGGAGAGAGCCAGGGAGGGAGGGGACAGCCAGATTAGCAAAGGAGGAGGTGAAGCCAGAGAGAAGAGGGGAGAAAATGGGAGGGAAGGAAAGAGGGGAATAGAGGGGAGCAATGTTGAGTTTGAGTAACAGTAGACTGTTAAAAAGGGAGAAAGGAGTCAGACACACAAAGAAGAGGAGTCAGTTCCATTTTGTCTCTCTAGCAATGAGATGAGGATGATGGGGGTAGAAATATAGTGATAATCTCCAAACTAACAAACTAATGAAGGAATCAAATCTCAGTCTAGACTCATTTTTTTTTTTTTTTTTTTTTTGCACCTTGAAAATTTGAAAGGGGACTATTTGTATCAATTCTAAGGCAGACATCTCCCTTCATTGCCCACCGTTCCTGCTTCTGGTGATAAGTTACCGCCAGCATCTCTGAGTCTAGGGATAACTCAGGCAAAGTCAGACTCCAACTCCCCAACCCTAAATTCTAACCTATCCCCACAGGGCTTGGCCACACTGAAATAGTCAGACCCAGGGATGTGATTAAGTAAGGGAGGTACTGGGAGTCTAGGCAGCATGTTATAAAACTGGAAGCACAGTAGGTTTGTTTACATCAATATCACTACAAACATGTGAGTAATCCATTGTGCTATGATGTTATGACAGACACGACATTACTAGATGACAAGAATATTTCAGCTCCATTATAATCTTATGGGACAGTATATGTGATTCGTCATTGACCAAAGTATCATTATGCAGAACATGACTGTATATCCTTTTCCAAGCCATTTTAATGGAAATATTCATCATTGTAGGTATTTTATATGAAAATTGCATTTGCATTTAAATATTTCAGTGCCACAAGAGGAAGTGACTAATGCTATCTCCTGTATTTGAGTATTATATAAAAGTGATCATTGCACTACCTTGACATATGTACTCAAGATAACATCCTTTAGATTGTGTTCATTCATTAGAGCTCACGTGGTTCTGGCCTTGTCTCTATTTCTTTTGCAGCTGCTCTTGAAACCGAGCACTCCCTAAATGATTGTTATGCATCTGGTTTTATTTTATTCCCCAAATGAGTACAATTCAGCTCTTATTCAAATTAATCTAGGTTCCAAAACATGACTGAATTCAATATATGCAACATTTTCCTATTTTGTGAAAAAATCTCTAGTTTGGATTTTGACATTTTGACATTATTCAGATGGCACACATGAAATGATTCTAAAGAAGTAATATCAATTTTTTTAAATATATAAAAAATGTCTTTGGTTCTTTAGGAGCATTCATGAATACGAACAATTCGAAAATATCCAAGTAGGAGATTGGTTATTAAGACAGCAGCAAGTCTTTCACTTCACACAGGCATAATTAACTGAAGTTTCTTTGAACACTTTCCCTCACCAGATTAGCCAACATTCACATGTGTCAAAACTTGACATACCCTATCAGGGAATATTCAGAGCAAATTTGCTTTCTATTCTCTTATGTGCAGTTCATCACTCCTTCTTATTCTGTTTATCTGGCATATGTTGAAGTCCTTTGAAACATATGCCATAGCATTTTTTCTAGGAAAGGATTTTTTTCTATTTGAATGGATATGAAAATTTATAGATGCTAAATACTTTTTTATTTGCATTTGTTTTAAACAAAATATATTTTAACCAAATATTTGTGATAACAATATTCAGGCTTTCTATGAGCTTCAAAACTTCTTTTACTTGTATTTGCATGACTGATAATTGCTTATTTCCTCCCAAAAGTCTCATGTATTATTTGATTATCTTAAATATTGATGGGCAGTAACCTTTTGTTCAACACCCTTAAACAACATCTAGAAAGTAAAATCAGAAATAATTAAGCTTCATGAAGACATCAAAGAATTTTGACATATGATAC
The DNA here is from genome assembly GCA_004363605.1 of Indri indri. NCBI lineage: Eukaryota > Metazoa > Chordata > Mammalia > Primates > Indriidae > Indri > Indri indri. Next base: position 34,111 of record RJWJ010001535.1, on the reverse strand, counting down.
CTCAACTTCAAATATCATAATTGACATTCAGATAAAGGAGATAATATATCTGCCTTTTAAAAAGACATCTACAAACTGATTTAAAAGACTTGAAATTAAATTCTTTAGCTTTTGATTATTTATTTCAAATCAACCAAACTAACATAATTCTTTAGAGCCCTTTTAATAATGAATTATGTTTATTATCAAATAAAATATACTTGCCACTAATCTATTATGTAAGTCAATGATTTTTTCCTTTAAAGACATCAATACATTCTCTAGTCATGTCTATATATATATTGACAACATCTATATATACCTTCACATTTTTTGCCCAATGAGAGAGAGCTATCCACATACCTCCTCCCGAAATTTTCATGTCACCAATTTTCTAATCATGTTCCTTGACAGTCCCTGACCATCCAGCCAAACCATTGACCACCACCCATAAATTGCTATGTAATCACACATCTGACCATTTCTTTTCCCAAGAAAAGTGAAAAACCAGCTGTACTGCTTGATGGTCTACCAACTGGTAGGTCTTCTTTTTTACTACTGTCCTTCAGGATGTCCTAGAAATAAGTTCTAGTGCTGTAGCTGTCTGCCTATGAGTGGTGCCTACATATTGTACAAAACCATTTGGAACTAAACATGAATCTTCTCTTCTGCCAACTAATTGTAGGAAACTCTCCATAAAGTCCTAAGTGCAGCCTGGGAGAAAGAAGGCAATGTAGCAGGAGTGGGAACCATGGGCATTTGGGCCACTTCCTCATGTAACTAACTTGTGCATCCAGGGCCTCCTCAGGCTTGATCATGTTAACACCTCTTCCATTTGATGATGAAATATTGCTGTGCCTGCCCAAATTCATGGCTTGGTAGGTAAAATAACACCCTCTTTATGGTGAGAAGCTCATGGTATCTTCTCCTTTCTATTTGAAGGATTCTCTTTAGTATTTCTTGTAGGGAATGCCTAGTGGTAACATGCTCCCTCAGATTTTGTTTATCTGGAAATGTTTTAATATCTCCTTCATTTTTGAAGGACATTTTGCTGTATATAGAGAATTCTTGGTTAACAGGTTTTTTTCCTCCTTTTGAGACTTTAAATACATCATCCCACTGTCTTTGGGTTACAAGGTTTCTGTTGAGAAAGTCACCAATAATCTTATCAAAGATTCCTTGTACGTGACGAATTACTTTTCTCTTGTCACTTCCAAGATTCTCTCTGTGTCTTTTGACAGTTTGATTATAATGTGTCTTCATGTGTGTCTCTTTAGACTTATCTTACTTTAAGTTGGTTGAGCACCTTGGATTTATATATGTATGTCTTTCCTCTAATTTGTGAAGTTTGGGCCCATTATTATTTCAAATAATTTGTTTTCCCTTTCTCTCTCTCTTGTCTATTTCCAGGACTTTCAGAGTGCATATTTTGTTCTGCTTGATGATATTACATAAGTCTCTTAGCTCTGTTTACTTTTCTTCATTCTCTTTTTCTTGTTGCTCCTCACATCCAATAATTTCAAATTCCCTATATTTACATTTACTGATTCTTTTCTCTGCTTCATTCTGATATTGAAACAGCCTATTGAACATTTCTTTTCTTTTTTTTTTATATTTCAGCTCCAGAAATTATTTTTGGTGTCTCTTTATGTATGAGAGAAATTCTGCAATATATTCATGCAGTTATCTATGTAAGTACAGATTTTGATTTCCTGTTTTATTTTATGATTTATAGTCCATTAATGATTTATGACGCTAAAATCGACCCATACTTGGCCAGTGGAAGTCACTACAAGCAGGTTTCTATGTTTTTTGGACAAATCCTCATCATTTGATGAGCACTTCTTTTTTATTTTTTTCTAGCCCAAATTGTTATTCCAAGATCATCTTCAATTTTCCCTTCCCTAATCCCGGAGTCCATAATTTTTCCAAGTATCCCTAATTTCTTTTGGTAGGGAATGGTATTTAGAAGCCAAGATATGCATGTTGGAGGTGCTCATTTCTACTGACATTTCATTGCTTCTAGGCCTGTTTAGTAAACCGAGTTAGGCAGCATAATCATATGTAAATATACACATTTACAGTTCTATATATCTATCTAGATATAGATATATACAAAGACACAGTTGATCCTTATTATCTGCAATAGCTATTTTCTATTGAATCACCACAACACTGAATTAGCAAGTACTGAACCATGACTCCTAGGAGAAGTACAGGGTTAGGATCCTGTAAAACTCTAGTCATGATGTTTTTATTGACCAATCAGTATATAACCATGTTCTTGTGTGTTTTTATTTAGACACCTTATTTAGTATATCTTGTTGATTCATAACATTGAACTCGCAGCCAGTTGCACTATAATCCATGCCTGAACAAAGCATATTAAATACGTGTATTTTCTCATCACGGCATGTTGCAACCATCTTGTGCTTCAAAACACTAGACAATATGTCAGCAATATGCTTAGTAACATTTTAAATATCAATATCATGAAGAGGAGGCAAGATGGTGGAGGAGAGACACCACCAGCCAGAGCATCTCTGCAAGAAGGAGAATTTTAGATGAAAGAGAAAAAAACAAACAGACAGACAAACTTAGACCAGATGAGGGTAAGAAGGAAGGATGCCTGAACCTACAGGAGACTCCACAGGAAGAGGCTGTGGAGCAGAATTGAAAGGAGAAAGTCATTGGTGGGGATTAAGCCCTGAGAGGCTTGGATACCAGTGAGAAGGGTAGATGAAGCAGCTAAAATCCCCATCCCTTACATCTCGGACTGTTGGTGGGCTCCTGAGCTGCTGGAGAGACCTACCAACACCAGCCCACAGAGTGCTGCCACCAGTGAGCAGAGAGCTTCTTGTGGACAGGGTACCAGCCTCCAAGCCCCGCCGGGGTGCCTCCCACCCCACAGACCCTAGCTGGTCAGCAAGTGCTACATTGTTTCTCTACCCACCAAACACCTTTGTCCTCCCCAGGTGGCCTCTAACCCTCAGCAGTCTTCAGGCTGCTGTAATATATCATGTAGTCACCTTTCTACACTTCATCTCACATCAGATGAAGTATAGAAAAATGCATCTCATAAGTCTTGAGGACAAACAGAAAGAACTGACTTATGCATTCTATAAGTCTGTAGCCATATAGAATTAAAGCATCGTGCTATTAAAAGCAACTTTAAACAGTATTCACATCATTACTTAGAATTTTCTACTTCTGTTCCTCCTTATTTTACATGAGAAATTAAACCTCACTACCTTGGTCTCTGGAAGGCAGTTCTATGTAAACACACAGTGGATCTTCAAAAGTTATCTGATAGATCTTCCTTATTCTTTAACTCTTCCCTTTCTCCTTTCCAGAGTCTCCCTTTTTCATCCCATCTCATACTTCTACATCCCTCTTACTCTTAGCTTTTCCAAATTTATTGTTTTTTTTTTTTAAACTGTGAAGTGAGTCAGGGAGGGGGACAGCAGAGGGATCATAATTACTAGAATAACTGCTTGGTTAAAGAATAAAATGCCCATAGTTAGTAAATACACCATTGCATGACATTTGTTCATAAGGCATATACACATACAACTGGACACTTTTGTGATTCATTTTCTCTTGCCACTAAAATATGTATGTGCATGCGTATATACATGAGTCATAAAGATTCAAAGGTAAGATCATTTCCAATGATCAAACATAACAAATATAAAAGAAAAACTAAAACTTTTCCTCAAACTTCAAAATGGTAGAACACACACACAAACACACATACATACACATAATCATAAGTGATGACTCTGACTTCACTTATTAAAAGCAACTTCTGCCTAAGTAAGGAATAACAATTATTTTGCATGCTTCTCAACACTTCATATCCATGGCTATAGTTCCCATCTACTCAATCATGGCATTTTTTCCTAGTGAGAGTTGGTGTCATTTCACATTTATTCTCTGCACAGCACTCCAGGCAGCCACTACCAGATGATCAGAGTTGGCATGTGTGATGAAATATATTTACTATTTTGGGTCTATCAGCTTTAGCCAGGCAGTTTCATATATTTTGGCTGAGATTATTTCTAGCTTCCACTTCAGTCACTGGAGTCACTGTAGTACAGATGGCTTGCAGGTGCTTGCTTTCTAGGAACCATCTGTTTAGATGTCATAGCATACTAATCTGTGCTTGTTGGTGTGTTTTGTTCTATTATTAGCAGATCATGGGTATGAATGATTTGATTCCCCTATTAGAAAATGAAATGATTTAAAAACTGAGAAAAGGGAGATTAAGTAAATGATAGCAAAAAGTATTACTTTTATAATGCAGCCTTGGAGATAAAGCTGAACCACAAATCTTAGAGATGAAGGTAATTCGCAAATCCTATCTCTGGAGGAGGATGAAGCTTATGAGAAGATAATGAGGTTAAATCTCATCTGATTTAGCTGACTTAAGTCCTACTAATTTGTATACGGTTACTGTACTCTTTATGGGGTTATTACAGGAAAAGTGAAAGCTAAATAATCCTGTGTGTAGGGTGAAAGTTTAAAGAATGACCATAATGATACATGGAGAGTCTCTTCTTAGTTAAACCAAGATAAATGTGTTAATAAAGGTGTACCAACATTATTTTATACAAGAACATTTTACTTAATTTCTGTATTTTAAAGCTACAACTGCACCATGAAATAGGAATGAGCATCCAAACCACAAAATAAATTTTCTCTTGGTCAAATAATCTCCTTAATAGTTGGGAACAATCCTTTCCCTCCTCACTGCACCTACCATAGCCTTCTATCCATGGGAAGAACTGATTATTTCCTGGCTTGTGTAGCTATGTAAATGGCCTTAAATATTCTAAGAGAGAATTTTAAGGACTACTCTATGCACAGTTAATGGATCTGGACAGAGAATCAACCTTACTCAGTTAACATGGCCAAGATCACTGGGATAATGGATCAATTTGTTGATATCCTCATGGAGATAAGTCCATGGCTTGAATGTGCTTTGGAAGAAAGGCATTTGTATTGGTTTTATTTTGAGCGAGAGGTGAGGGGTAAGTTTAGATATGTATCACTCATGACAGTAAGAGAGGGATGGAATAGAGGTAATTATGAGGGCTAGAAACCATGCTCTGACCCCATCTTTGGGAATAAATTTAAAATATCTTCCCTTTGTCAAAGGTATAGGACAGATTCATCAATTTTAATGAGATTTAAGTAGGAAGTAAAGATCAGAGTTTCATTTACTCTCTTATTAATTGACTATGATTATAGTTAAAATGCTATTTAACATGTAACCTACATAACAATTTTTATTTATTTTTTTATTTATTGTTAATTGACAAATAATAAATGTGTGTATATAAATATGGGATATAATGTGATGTTTTTATCTATGTATACATTGCAGAAAGATTAAATCAAGCTAATTAACATACCCATCACCTCATCAATTTGTCATTTTTTGTGGTGAGAACATTAAAAATCTATTCTTTCAGCAATTTTGATATATATAACACATTATGGTCAACTGTGGTCACCATGTAATGCAATAGATCACTAAAGCTTATTCCTCCAGTCTCACTGAAAAACTTTGTACCCTTTAATAAGCATTTCTCCTTTCCCACATCAAATATTAACCATATGATGCTTTCAGAAAAAGGAGCTTAATTCTTAAGAAATATACTATACATACATACATATCTGCTTTTGAAAAAAATGAATGTTATTATCAATGCAGTTAGGTATAATATCTATAAAAGAAATATTGAGAAGCATGCATTTATTTTATACATATTTTATACATATTTGATACACATTTTAACTAAACATGTTTATGTATAAAATAAATGCATGCTTTTCAATATTTCTTTTATAGATATTATTTGTGAGGGGAAAATGTGAGAGAGTGAAAAAGCAACAGTGAGAGAGAGAACTTTTCTCTAATGTAGGCATATATAAATTTTTCCTTTCATTACTAATTGTAGAACAATACAGCATGTTTTAAGCACCTGTGGAAGTGAGAAATTGCTTGCTTTAGGCTAACAAATTCACAGACATGAAGGAAAATATAAACTTACCAATGAATAGAAATATCTGGGGAAGTTGAGAGAAAATATATTTTAATTCACTTGGTTTTCTCTCCCACAGTACACCAACAGACAGGCTCTTAATTTATTTCTTCTTAGGACTTAGCAAAGAGGTAAATAGACTACCCATTAGGTTTGATATTATATTTCACCAATTCCATGGGACATCCAAGACCTTATCATCACAATATCGGTTAAAGTATGGCAGCAGTAAATGTCATGTCTGTCATCCTGAGCTTTACTGAGCCAATCCATGTTAGATTTACTCAGAGTAAATGTCAACACCATTGAGAGTGCCTAAAAAAGTAGATTTTTTTTTCTACTGACATGTGCTTGACAATAAATCGCCTGGCTAATTCCAGCAGCAAGCTAATGACTGGGTCTTACTTCTTGTAACGATATGAAGACTATCATCTAGTTCATTTGATTTGTCAGGAGGGATCACAGATACCTTTTCTATATGCATATTTTATGTAGGAAAATTGGGATGGCACACCAACTTAAGGATTCCATGAAATAAAGATTACTTTTAGTCTGATGACCTTGTTTGTAATATGATAAATAATTTCAGCTAATGCGTCTCTTTTCCTGTTTTTTGTAACAAAAGGACAGGCTGTCCTTTACATTCTTGACAGCTTTTCATGCATAGAGGATAAGGAAGCAACCTTCTAACTCAATACTGGCTATCACCTCACTTGCATGTGCAATGACTGCTGCCATATTTAACCATGGCTTTCATCCTTTGAAACAATCTCTAGAGGCTACTCTAAGTATTGCTTCTGTTCAGAAATAAGAAGACCAAATACAAAGTGGGGTGTTCTCTAATGAGAGGATACAGTGATGGAAATGACTCTCTCCTTCATATCAGGAAACCACATAGCTAGTATAATTTGTTGCAGAAAGTGAAAAGAGTGTATTGAATACAAAATATTGACTAGAATAATAAATTGTTCCTCTATCTCTTTCTCCATAAAATGATAATAATTTTGCACATCTTTTGACGTTGACACTGTGGTAATTAAGAGTGTGGGCCTTGGAGGGCCTGGCTCCATCACTTCTTAGCCCTGCATCTTTGAGCATATTATTTAACCTCTTTGAGTCTCAAGTTTCTGATCTACAAAACAGAGAAAATTACAGTATTAATACTTACCAAAGACATTAATTTTGAAGCTTAAATGAGACAATGTCTATAAAACACAGAGAACAAAATGTGAAACTTAGTAACTGTGCAATTAATGCTAGCCTATGTAGAGAACCCAACGAATATTTCCCATCTTACCCACCAAATTCCAATATCATTTGAAAGATACAGGAATCAGACCAATGGAGATTAAAATATCAACTTTATTTTGAGCAAATGTAGGAGTGTAGCTTTGAATTACTAGCCAAATAGGCTTTCTAATACTATTCTCTCTATTCCTCTCCCCAATATGTTGTCTTTTCTGAGAAGTGTTGAATTGCAGGACTTTGTCCTACTAAACTTACCACACTGCAAATAACACACCACATTGTACCTTATCTGCAATCAAGTACATCTAAAAAAAAGGAGAGAAAGGGACTGAGCTCAGTTCATTTGCCTAAACTAAACAATCAGGTAAGTCATTCCTTGGGTTCTGACCTTTTTCTGTGTGAGTGAAGGATGGGAATAGGAGCCAATAGGATTATTCCATCCAAAATGCCTCTACCTGGATGTATCAGGCTAGGGAAAAGGAGGTTCCTAACTACCAAGAGTCATTATAATGCTAACAACCATATGTTCTTGACCTCACTGATCTGAAAAATCCTAAGAACCCAAATAGAAGATAGATAACCTATGGATTTAGCTACATTTTAGAGAAATATGTAGAACTCAGCATTTTCTAAGCATGTTCACATTCTATTTCTCTCCTTTTCTTTAATATATGTGTTTCATTATAAAAATTCCAAGGATCTTATGGTACCATCAGTTTCTCATGTCTTCATTCACTTGCATGTATATTTTAGATACGTACTCAACCTTGAATTGCCTCTTTCCTACATGCAGCTCTTCTGTCATTTTTGTACTGGTTTCGTGTGTACAATGAAGGTCTTTGTTAGGTTGGCTTTTCACCCTGGCAGCTTGGAGGCAAAAATTAAATTGTTTTTTTCAGATCTCTTATACCTATTGAGTCTAATGGATGCCTTTAAGCCCACCATGAGAACTAATCTTAAAAGCAAAGCACATAAAAGTAAAGTGTTCTGTGATGGACATATCAGAACAAAAGGCGAATGGTCCCCCGTAGCAATACAACTTTCACAACGTTAACATGGAACTCAATTTCTTGCTATCTTCCTTGAATGAGTGACCATGAAATAAATAGCAAATTGTTCCTAAATTAAAGGACAAACTTCAAACTTGGAGAAGTTTCTGTGAGATCACATTTTTGGCCTGTTAGAAGTACTTCTTGTTTTCAAGAATGAGTATTCTGGACAGGCTTGTTTATTAAGGCATGTGATTTCTTGTTGCCACTTAAATACATCTTTGCTTCCAAAGTAGTTCAAGAAAATAGTATAAAAAATGCATGTACAGACCTTGCTCCCAAAACAGTTTTAGCACAATTAAAATATTTTTTCAAATTTTTATTTTGGTTTTGATAGACACATAATTATTATATATATTTATGTGCAGAGTGTGATGTTTCGATACATGTATACATTGTGTAATGATCAAATCATGGTAATTAGCATACTTATCACCTCAAACACTTGTCATTTCTTTGTAGTAAAAACATTCAAAATCCTCTTTCAAGCTATTTGAAATATACAATATGTTATTGTTAACTTTTCATACAAGTAGAAAGCAGAATAGTGGTTACCAGAGGTGGGGGTGCGGACGAAGGATGGGAGATGGGAAGAAGATGATCAACAGGTACAATATTACAGTGAGAAAGGAATAAATTCTGGTGTTCTATTGCACAATAGGGTGAGTATAATCAACCAAGATAATTTTTAAATGCTCCATGTGTTGGCCAAGTTCTATTAATATTTGATATTTTTATTAAAATTAAAACTAGTAATAATGACCAAATTAAATAAATGTGAATAAACTGTAAATGGATACTGTGACCTTGTTTTAAAAAGGTGTAATTCATTGAATAAAAAAATCCCTTAAGTAGCCACGTTCATATTATTGAATAATACTAAACGTATTAATTAGGAGTATAAAATCATTCTATTTAGAATACCTACTCAGGCAGAAATAATACATATACATTAATTAATTATCACCCAATTAAAGTAGTATGTACTGAACTAGCATTCCCTTGACATAGTCGAAAATAATGGATTTGCTGAAATGTTACCCATACTGATATTATATATCTTTCTGTGAAAAAAATTTGTTCAAATGATATTTTAAGTACTTTTTATAAAAACTGATAAATATCAACAGAAAGGTAGCAGAATCATGAGGTCTGGCTTTGGGGGTTCAGATGACATAAGCAAAAGAACTGACCATGAACAAATACCAGAAACTTATATCAAACTGATCTTGGAAGGACAATTTTGAAATCACCAAAATATAGAAATGGGAGCCTAAACAAGAGGATATCTATTCAAGATGGTCTTGTCATAAAGTCATTTAGATTAAAGTTTAAGTATCAGTCAGATCAAAATTAATTAAAGAACATCAAGGAATGAGAGTGGATTTCCAACATTGGATGGTTGGATAATAGATTGACCACAGCTCTTAAGTTTAATTCCTGTGTCATTTCTATTTTGTGGCTTTGGTGTGACTGTCTTAAAGAAGCAGTAGTACTATTTGACATCAAGTACTCTTTGTAGCCCTGATGTTATAAGCCCTTATGCTCCAAGGGTCCATCTCCAGCTAATGTATAAGAGGAATGTAGCAGTAAGAGTTAATTTTGAATGAAATATATCCATACTTTTTCTCATCTTTTCTTTAACCTGCTTTAATATTTTAACGTCCAACTTTGTCACTTTACTCTCTTCCAGAATGCACTAGTTAGCTGTTACCATGGTGTCAATTTCTTTATTAGTTTTCCCAGTTTACCACCCACTCTGGCACTCTGTTTGATCCTGTCTTCTGTGAAAAATGACCTTTTAGGTATGGCCTCAGTACTCTCTCAGGAACCTGCCTCCAGGCAATTCTAGCAAGAGATATTTTGTATCACCATAATGTTAATTCAATCAAAATGTGTGTGTCGGCCGGGCGCGGTGGCTCACGCCTGTAATCCTAGCACTTTGGGAGGCCGAGGCGGGCAGATAGTCCTGAGCTCAGGAGTTCGAGACCAGCCTGAGCAAGAGCAAGACCCCGTCTCTACCAAAAATAGAAAGAAATTAATTGGACAGCTAAAAATATGTATAGAAAAAATCAGCCGGGCATGGTGGCACATGCCTGTAGTCCCAGCTACTTGGGAGGCTGAGGCAGTAGGATTGCTCGAGCCCAGGAGTTTGAGGTTG